>APFE031100033.1:0-16667 GCA_000404065.3 Pinus taeda
GGTCACTAGGAGCCCAAGTCAAAAGCAGTCATAAGGCTACATGCTTTTAAAGCAGATAATATGAGTAAGAGCTCAGATGACTTAGATCAGAAATCAGTTGTTAAAGACAACATGGAAATGAAGATGCATGGAAATGAAGATGGATATTTTCCTCATCCCTCAAGATGACTCTGCTCAAAGACACTTATGTGAAATTCAGCATGCAGACAAAGGTTTGTTCCCGTAATGGAATTCATGGTTTGTATAGTTCTCATACGGAAGGATCAAGACTAAATGAAATGTTTGAGAAGGATGGAAGATACAGGACAGCATGAGAATAAAGCAAGCATTTAAGGCACTTAAAGGCAAAATCAGCAGAAGGACCATGACAGCTCACCAAGAGGACACACAGCCGCACAAAAGGCCACTCAGTAGTTAATTCAAAGCATTCAGCCGACTTCAACCAACTCCATAAAGCTCCAGATGTCAAAATTGCTCTGACAGCAGTTAATAGCTTTTATAGCTCATTTAAGATTGTAATAACTTCTCATCTACTTTCTCTTTCCCAATGTAAAAGATATTTTCTCCGCTCAGATGACTCATACCTGAGATATTTTGTAACAAACTTCTATATATTCCCCCTCATTTTGTTTAAGAGGGGTTGGACTCCGGATGTAAGAACTTCTTCTGAGATATTCTCTGTAACTCTGATATTGTAAACTTTTCAGACAGTTTAATACAAAGGCAGTGGGATTTCTTCAAAGATGTCAGTCTCTTGATCTTTTGATGGCGTGTGGTTTAAAGCAGCAAGATTCCTGTGCATTACATGGTTCAAATAAGTTTTCCTCGTGACTCTTTATTCTACCTGTGTTTCCTGTTATTTCATATGTATCTCATGTTTTCTATGCGTTTGAACTCTAGATAGTAAGGAAAAAGGATAGTATCAGGACTTAGTCATTGACTACCCTGAGCTCAATCTGAACTATCTCATATGTTTTCTTCTAATAAGGTGTTTTAAAGCGTAATTCTTAACTGCTACCTTTAAACAACCATATCCTCACTGTGTATTGTTGTTGTAGGAATTCAAGTCATTGCTCCTAGGATAACAAGCCTCTTTCACAAATATACAGCTTAAGTAACGAAATCTTAATTGCTCATTACTAGTTGTATTCACCTCATCCTCACTATTTACAGTTTATCCCATGAAATGCACACAGGCCCTGTAGCTTTTCCTCCTCACCGAAATCAAGATTTCAAGAGAAAACAGTCCTAGACCCCATTGCCCAATGGATTAATCTTCCCTGCTGATATATTTTAAAGGAAACAGAAGCATCCTCCCAACAAAATACACAAAAACAACCAAAAACTCATCTCATAACTAGCCTAAAACCCTCACTGAAAGCAGTGACAAACCTGATAGAGAGAGCCCTCTCTGACTGCAGCTGGGCTAGAAGCTGCGGCCCAAAGATTGGTTAGTGGTTACCCCGGCTGTATTCTCTTGGGAGTCAAAGAGAACAACCTGGGTGCTAACACCTTCCTCCTCATCCTCTGTTTCAAGGGTGGCGACTTTGCTCTTCTCTTCCATTGACAATTTACTAAACTGTGGGTTCCGTGGTGATACCCAGACTGGCCCCATTATCTGCTTGCCTTTCTATGGTTGTCATGTGTGTGGGGACTTTGGAACCTCTAGGATGGATTCTGCCTCTCCAAGTTCCTCCTGGATCATATGGGGCTCTGGAGTAACCTCCGCAAATCACACTCTGGTTCTTGCAACCATCATTGTGTCTACACTGGATCCATTCGGTCGCGTACTCAAGAGTGGCAAGAGTGCTTGGTGCTGAATGCTCCGTACCAGCTCAAATATTAAACAACCAAGTGTTGCCTCAAGGCTAGCCCAAGGGATTTTATAGTCTCATTTTAATTTGAATTCAGCGTTTCCCTCCACTTCTGAGTCATTAATACCTTCTTGGCAGCATATTGTCCCAAATCTAGCTCTTAATTCTTGTCTTAATTGCTCGCCGCCCAATCCTTTCTACCTTAAATTGGACCTCTTGTCATGAACAACGACATCAATGGTTACCATACAGCCTACCAACATAGCAGCGCAACCCCTTATGTGCGACTGTGAACCCTGTGACATACTACCTCTACGCGTAACCTCCTTCCCGCGCAGCTCTCCTACAAACTTTTTTATTGTCCTGTGCTCTCTTTCAACTGCTTGGAGCACTAGGGCTGTGGTTTCTATGGATAGTTAGGTGGCCACACTACCTATGTGAAGCTTCCATGCACCTGCCATCCTAGTTCGGGGGAACCCCTCAATTACCCTCGTGTCAGTCAGCGCTTCACGTTCTTCCTTATACGGTGCGCTTCCTTGGTTACTTTGTCTGATAAGGTGCGGTCACAACCATGGTAGTATAGCAAAAACTCTCGGTGAAAATATTCTAGTGTGGTGATAGGGCTGGCCATACGTGGCCCTGTCCTTCTGTGAACGCGTAATTCTTTTGCAATTTTGGTTTCCAGTTTTCTGATATCCTCGTCCAATAATATTCTTTTCTGCTTTAGTCGTACCCTATCTTCTTCGAGTTCGCAAAGGTCAAGGTTCCCTCGTTGAATGGCTTCTTGAATCTGCATATGTTTGCCCTCACACGGTTGCATAATATCTTCGCTCTAGTCCTCACGTGTTGTCATCTTCTATAACCTTCTAATAGCCTTTGTGACTTCTGTACTTTAGCCAAATGAGAAGCCTTAGTTTTGGCTTTCTATTCTTGTAGAGCATTAAGATGTCCATGAAACTCTCAATTTCTTCCGACTGGACTGACATATTTTCCAGTGTATTTGTCACTTGCTCAACACTTGTAGCTTGAGTTGAAGAGGTTGCTGCAGTTGCTGTAGTTGGTATTTGAGTGATGGGTATAGCATCCAGGGGGAATATCACTACACTTTGACTCTGTTCTTTCTCTTTGATAATTTTCTCCATTTCTACCTCCATATGTCTGATTTGAACATTTTTCTCCATGATTAACTTCATCATGTCAGCATTTTGTGTCTCATTTTCTTCAATATCTTTAGTCAAGGGATCCCCTATGGCTAGCAGTTTCAGCTACTTTCTCAATGCTACAAATTCAAGCTTTTTCTTCTTGATGATCTCCTCTACAAAATTTATATCTTTAGGATCATATCCTATCTTGACTATCAAATCTTCCAAATATTTGATCCTATTGTTCTTTGCTAAAGAAGATATCTTTTCCATTTTTAACTAGCACTGAATGTTTTCATATGAAACCTATAGCTTTGACAATGACATGGCAGTATTAGTTAAGGTAGAGGAAATCATCTCTCCAACCTCTTTATGCATCTCCATTTGATGAATGGGATGGATATCTTTGGTTCTGAACTCAAATGTTGTGCTCTTATAATCTATTGGTGTCTTAGGATGTGAAACTTAGGCCTATGGAAATCCATCTACATTTTTCCTTATTCTGTATCAAAAACTGACAATAACATGCTTTGTGAACTGGAAGTCTCCTTCCAAAACTGAGTGTAGGTGCTATTTTTAATAATTTCATTCTTAAGTTTGATTTTTCGGTACCTATCAAAAAAACTTTTTTCCTTTTCTTCTTGGACATTCTGTGAAACTAGCTCTATATCTTTTTGACCTTTTGATAGTGAAGGTTCAGTAGTAGATGTAACAAACTTACCGCTTGTAGATGATGTTTCTCCAATTATGATGGCAGGTGGATCTTCTACCTCCTTTTTTGAATCTATCCTAGGAGTCAACTTAGTTCTTTTCCTATAACTAATTCTGAACTCCTTGGGCTCACTACCTGTTGTTGATGATGATCCCTCCTCTCTCTTCCTTTTACTTGTTTTCCCTTAAGGAGTGGGATTCTGTAAATTTGAAGTAGAAAACAATTGCTCCTCAGCTTCCTGTAATTTATTCTCTATCCATACTAACTGGTTCACATATTTCTCTATCTTAGGTTGTGGGTTATGTATATATGGAGTAGCTTTGTTTTCTACTCTCGGCTTAGAAATGATGCCACAAGGGTCATAAGACCATGTGAAACTTAGGCTGAATTTTATCTCCTTAAGGATTTTGTCTACCTCTTCACCCGTTGACCTAGTGTTACATATGAAAGGCCCCCCCTATATCTTTATCCAAAATCAGGACTCCTTATTTGCCACCACAAAGTGAATATCATTTGAATTTAGCATTTGTTTGATATATTCAAGGGAAAAAAATCCTCATGGGGAGGTATTTGAGAGCTTGTATGGTGCTAACTCGCATCCATAAACTTTGATTTCTTTGTAATTATGGTATAAATACCTGTATCCAGTATTGGCCTAATCTGTCAAATGTAGAATCCTCTTGAAGTCTTCACTGATTCTAGGTTTTGCTGAATTGTTTAGGATACACATCGCTGGGTTAACAAACATTTCAATGAACTATTTATAGGAGAATTCTTGCTATTCTTTCAGCACTAAAGATGTCCAAAATATTATAGACTGTTGGTTTCCTTCTTCATCTAGCTTCTGCACAGAAAAGCTGAACATGTCTGCTTCATAATACAAAAACATATAAACTAAAATTGAAGTGGACTTAAACACTTGTTTTGTTGGAAAATTAAGAAACTTCTCATGTATGTTATCAGCCAGGAATTGACTGAAATTAAGCAAAATATAATATTTGCTATCTATGGAAAAGATGGAAATGAAGCCTATAATGTGTTCGTCTACCCACTGATCAAAATAATAACCTAGAATGTATGAAATTATGATTATAATTTGTTTAGCTTGATCAGGGAAGATTGAGGAAGGGTATGGAGAATGTTTCTTTGGAAATTGGGCATTTTTTGCTAAGAAAATGTCAAAAATCTTGGCTATTCTAGAAAAATCAAGCTTTTGATAGAGTTTGGTGAGGGCTTCTAAGGAAAATGGTGCATTGTTTTCCACAGGAGGAGCTAGCATCATTTGGTTTATAGATTGGGCAATGATTGAAAACAGGAATTCACTAGATGGGGTTATAATGGCCCTTTGGCTGGGAACATAGAAAATTTGGCATTTCCTAGTGAATTCAGGGGCATGAAAGGTTAGAGGGAAAATATAGTGAGGAAGATTGAATTCTCAGAGTCCAATTTCATTTGTTTTATCAACATGTTTATCCTCCAACTAGCAATAAAGTTCCAAAAATTCATATTTGATATGTGTCTCACTGATCTTGTAATCCCTATCAGCTAATGGAATATGGTCTAAGTATACAGATGGAGGGATTAATGGATTGACAAAGTCCTCCAGGTTCTTGCTCTTTGGAGCCATAGTTGATCAGTAAATGACAAATATGAATTTGGGAATAAATTGTTTACTAGGAAAGGAATGGTAGGTCATGAGTCGTTAGGAGAAAAGAATGGTGACAATTGTTCTAGCTCAACAAATATTTTCAAACTAGTCACTTTGCAGAAAAATCTGTGAATTGCAGAGAATAAGCGAGTAGAAAGGTATAATGAGGACCGATTTAGGGTTTTTAAAGAGGGGAGTAGCAGGTTCCATTGAAGGTTGGCACAGGACTTTTGAGGTCAAACAGTTACCTGGGAGGGAAGAATTAAATACTCAATGGTAATTTTGTTGGGAAAACATTTAATTGGACAATGGCTAGGAGACATGGCGAGATAGGAGTGGCAAAAGTGTCAGGTAGGGGAAATGGTAAAAGGATGAGGGGGAAGTGGTTTTAGGAGGGGGTAGGAGGTGGTATGTGGTATAAGTTTTGGGGGGAGGGGGGGTGCGAAATGCAGAGAAGAGGTCATTTGGTGATGGGGCCCGATGGAGATTACCAAATTTTCAGATCCCCCACTCGGCGGTAAAGATAGGATGGAGAGGCGGGGCCGAAAATGAATTTGCACCGTCCATCGGAAAAGCTAGAGAATCCCGATGCTTTTGGTTGTGGCCCTTTTAACCATAAATGACAAACAAATTTCTGTCCAAACGCGCTTTTCAATATTTTATTTTGAAACTTAAGATAGGGAAAATAAATATATTTACAAAACCAAACTATTTATGCCTACCCTTTAACTAAGCTAACATTTTTTATTTTTCTAAAGGGGTGCATTTAGACTAGTAAAACCATAATTATTTTCTTTTATGGAAAATCAATAACTAATTAAATCCATCACTAATTAAAACAATTCAGCATTAATTAAACAAAATTAATTAATTGAATTAAACAAATTAATTAAATAATAAAGAATTAATAAATTTAAAAATAATTAAAATAAAAATAAATAAATAAAAGTAAAAATCTAAATATTAACAAACTAATTGGATAATGGCCGACCTAATTTCTTAGATTAATTATTTCATAACCTATATATATACCATAAGATATATCTCATGGATACATCATTAACATCTTTAGAATATCTATTGACGCATCCCTTGATGATGGACTCACTTGGTAGTCTGAAATGCTGGGTTCATAAAACTCTATAACATGTCATTTGTCCTCTATTTAATACTTAAATCCTATCACTTATTTCTCCTATTGATTCAGATTAAATAGTTGAACCAATGTCATTTTCTACCTAACTATTGATTTACCAAGATTAAACTGTTTGGAAAATATTTATTCTCTAATATATTTTAGAGAAATTCAAACATGCTTAACCATGATTATACTGTATGATTAACAAATAGCTAGTCATAGTGGAATTTTAAACAAGTTTCACACAACCTTTATTTATCAATTATGAAGAAAACTATCTATTAATAGTGGCATTTAAATTTGCAACACTTTCAATATTATTTTCTTTTTGTTTTTCTTTCTTTGATTGGGTTCTATCTTTTATTTATTTTTTCAATATTTTTTGTTTTCCTTTTTTTTTTTTCTATTAACCCTCTTTTCATTTTTATTCTATTTTTATTTTGGAAATCATTTGAGGATTGAAAATTAATTACAATATGAGATTTCTGAGATAAAATACTCAATCATCTTGAGATCCTATAAATTATAGGAGCCTAATAGGTGGTTCTCTTCTTTTAGTGAAGAGAAATAAAGGATCTATTCCACTTGAGAAAATTGTCCTACTTATTATTCCATACCTTTAATGGAAGAGTTTTGACAATAACATTTATTTCTAGCTTCTCCATTGCCCATGTTTGGGCCTTTCCTTGGATGCACATGGCTAGACATTTATTCTCCTTCTGTTCCTCTCTCTTCACCAAAATCCTCTTGAAACCTTTTTTTGTTGTGCTTACAAGAGAAAATTAATTGGGTTTCTACCCCCTTTCCTTACCTGAAGCTTGGCTTATTACAATTGGCACTTAGAAAGGGTTTACCATAGGAATCCAAGAATCATCCCTCTTAATTTTTCTCTGAATTTTCTTTAGAGAACAACTAGATCCTTGATGATTTATCCTTCTATTATTCAAGATGCCCCCTTTACGGAAAGAACTTAAGACAAACTCATCTCTCTCTACTTCACTTGCCTGCATAGTTTGAGGGAAATTCCTTGTCTCATATTTGTAGTTCATTGTCTTGTTATCAAAGTTCCCAAAATTGTATCATTCAAGATGGCTTAAGAATCAGGCAAAGGAATTGCCATGTCTACCAACATTCTTGTCAAGACCTCTATCATTGCGAACATGCCTTCCCTTGGTCATTTTTTGCATTCTCGGGTTACTTCAACCCAACACATATTCTTTTCTTGCATGGCATCTATAGTCTATGGATTGATGTCCAAAATTACGATAAGAAAAATAATAACCGTGAAAATATTTTTGAGGACTAAAGATACTTTTTCCTTGATGGATTTTTCCTTTAGCGAGAAAGGACCTCTAATGGTTCTTCATGTGCCTTTGATGGTAGTTTCATTGTTTCCTTCTTCTTTTTCTTGCTGCTTCTTAGCTCTTTTCTATTGCTCTCCTCATTGTTGTTGCTTCCCATTCTGCTACTACATTTTCTTATCTTGTTGTTTTTATTGTCCAACAAATTATTTTCCTTTATTGTTGTTGGGACAAAAACCATCCTTGGTGAGAGGATATCTCTACTTAACAAGCGTCTTATCCAAGGCCTTTATGCTCTCCTCAAGCTTCTCATATTGAGATAGGTCTTTGCTTACCCTTCCTCAGTATGTCTCAATGAGACAACTTCAAATTCTAGTCTCATACAAAGGGCTTCTCTATCATTTTTCTAACTGGTCAACATCACATTCAGTCTACTAGCATATACTTGTCGAGCATTATGATCAATCTCATACTAGTGCAACTGCTTGTTCTGTTTGAGATTTGTTTCTGATAACTGCTTTATCTCTTTTAGAGTAGAGATCAATTTTTTTATAAAATACATCCTTTCATCTAGATTGTTTTCCTTGCTATTAGAGGTTCTAACGGAGTCAGCAAAGACATCCAATTCTTCTCTATGTCCATGGAGTCTTCCACAGATCTGAGGATTATTCCATCTTTATGTCTACCAAGGATAAACCTATTCTCTTCATGGAATATACTCTCTTCTCTTTAGAGGATCCCTCATTTTATATTGCTACTAAAGTAGGTCTATCTACATCATCACTAGATGCAAATATATAATTTTCTTCAGACAATTCTTGTGAGCATCTAGAAGATAAGTGACCTATTTCTTCACATTTATCATAGAGCAATAACTTACCTTCTAAGAAGCATGGTCTCTCATCTAATTGTTCATCATCCTCTTGAGAGTGATGAGTAAAAACTTTATCACTGAAGTAAAGACGTTCAATCTTTTGAGCATATTTCCTTTCAGAAGCCTTCTTCTTCCTTTTCTTCTTATCATCATCAGCTACGTGTTCTGGTTCACCACTTGAACAACAAGGTTCTTTGGCATTCTCTTGAGCCACATTGCTATCTTATCCATACAAAAATTTCAATCTATCCAACATTTCCTTTGTTTTCTCGCAATTACTGACTTCTATAAATATTTGGCTTTGATATCCCTTTCATGATGATCCTTTTCGCTTCTTCATTAAGCTCATTATTTTCTCCATTCACTATGGATCACCATACATCAACATCTAAAACCATTAAATAGGCTTCTATTCTAACCCTCTAGAGTTCGTAGTCTAATTCATTAAAAAATGGAACTCCCTCTAATGTTACCCGAATTTGATTAGTCATTGTTTCCCTTTGATCTGCCTTTGAGTGGTTAAGCTATTCCTGAAGGAACGAGGCTCTGATACCAATTTTTGAAAACTATGTTAATACCGGGGGGGTGAATTAGTATTAAGGCTAATTTTAAATTTTATGCCAATTTATATTATGATTCAAACTTGGAATTAATAATGTGATAAACCACTATCAAAACATGTGTAGAAAATGAATGAATCAACACATAAACACACACACCAAGAGTAACATACACACAAGACACCAAGGTTTAACATGGAAACCCATTTAGGAGAAAACCACCAAAGTATGTTTGTTAATTGATGTAAATATGAGAACTTACTCTATTACATAAATGTTTTTTTGTGATCCATCACTCACAGGAAGCACCAACTCCCTTTGATTTTTTTCTAGCACCCACTAGTAGGAAGCACAAAATCCCTTCTTTTACAGACACCTGATCAACTTACCAAAAGCATTAATTGAACCATGAACTTTGTGGATTTGTTGCAAGCACTCAATTGCAAATCCTTGGACTTATGCAAGCACCAACTTGCATCTCCTTGGATTCATAAAAGAACCAACTTGCAAGAGGCACCAACCTCCAAGCTTTCTTCAGATACCAACTAGATGGAAGTGTAAACTCCTTGTTTTGAAGGCCCCAACCCACTCTTAATAAGGAACTAATGTTCACTATAAATGGAATCCTATCTACCATATCTTCTACCATATTTCTTTTAATTCTTTATCACATGCAAGGTAGACCAAAGTTGGTTTCTTTCTGTTCAATATTGGCTTCATTAATTCATTCTGAGCAATTATGGTCATATCTGTCTCAATCCAAAGTTCTCGACATTCACCATTGACTCAAATAAAAATTTCAGCTGCCGACCCATTCAAGTTTTTAAACCTATGCCAACAGTCCTTTAAGAATATATGTTGACTCATCCGCAAGTGTGGTGCAAACCCACATTTGGAAATACTGCCAAATATGGTGGGATTACCAAAGCTATTGACCCATTAATTTTAAATCCCAAAGGCTTTCTATTAATGTTTCTACCAAATATAGATCCGCGGCCATTTTTTATTATAGCCCATATCATGCTGGCACTTAGCCTCTTGTCCACCATAGTACATGATGTTGTGACTGTTTCTAAAACCTTAGTGCACTAAACTCTTTTTAGGCCTACAAGGGCTTATATTTATTTATTATCTTCTCTGCACCCTTGGTCCCTTGCCTTCCTAACACTGGTTCTGGGGCTAAGCTTTTAATTCTCTATATCAATGCTTTACACTTACCTTCGTGTAAAATCCTCCATGGTTATGCCTACAGGCTTAGTTGTCAGTGGTGTCCTCAACTGTAACCAAAAGCCAATCACCATATTGTTAGGCTGAGTCATTTCTAACAAAAACCACTTCATCTCATGCCCAATTGGCCCATAAACCTTCCATTCTAACCTCTAAAACCTCTGATGTTATGACTAGTTGTTTGAAATCACACTCATGTCACTTGTGCCACATGTCAACCAATGATTTTTCAACATGTCACTCAGATATGGACCATTTTGGTGCCCAAAAACACAAAATATTCCTTCCAAGTTTTATGCTCCCATTGGGCTTGTGATGACATCATCTTCAGTGGACAATACATTGCCACTTGTTGATGAGCACTAGTATTGCAACAAGAATTCTGCAACACCTGGGGCTACCAACTTTACTTTATCAACCCGGGGTTCGTACAAACCTAGAGGTGACAATGCTATATAAACAAGTAAATGTGATGAGTCTGATCTTTGTCACTACTAAGCTGGTGATAGACCACTAAGGTTTTTCAAACCAAACTTCTATTGATTTAGAAGAAGTTGGATTAGCAATGAGGAAAAATGGAAATCTACAATAAAAGAAATCTTGTCTACTGCAGTAAGGAAAAAGACTAAAATCAAATGCTTAAACACACCATTCAAATAATCTAATTGCTAAGAGGCTTTGCCTCAAGAGAATTCTAAATTATCATATGTGCAATCCTACTATCTTAGGCATGTAATTTGAAACATCAAACATTCTACTGCTGTGCATGTGAATGAACAAAATAAGTTTTTTTTATTTTTTGTCTTTTTTGTCTAAAGGTGTAAAAGCTAACTTCTTTGGTGATGTGGCAGGTGGATTAGGGATGATGGTGGATGGTTAGATGGCTTGGGAGGAAAGTAGGGGTCATATTCTAGCTTCCTAGGGGCTTTTTCCATAATTTGGCCTCAAAACAGGCCACTATAGGTCAACCTACATGATGTCCTAATTCATCTTGCATGATGTCATAATGCTCGTACAGGATCCCCTGTATTCCTACAAGATACAACCAAGAGAAAGAGGAGGGATTTGGAAGGTGATGTAAGTCTTTAGGAAGGTGATTGGTGGGTGAAATGAAGTAAGGGAGGGCCTAGGACTCCTTCAGAACTCAAAAATAGAGTTGTGAGATGGTTGGAATTTCTCAACAAGCTTGGAGAATTATTCTTGTGGAATGATGAATTTAGTGAGGGATTTAGTGAAGGAAGGTGATAAAAATTAATGGATGAGGTTAGGAAGGGGTTTCTAATCATGAAATCTCTCTATATTGCTGAAACCCCTAAACTGCATCAATTATTGACATTTATAAATAAATCCTGTAAACAAGAAGGATTTCAATTAACTAAGGAAAACATAATTTCATGAGTTAGATCCCTATTTCATGCATGGGAAAACTTGTAGGGTAATATGAAACCTTGATGAAATCTAATGTAAGATAGAATATAGTAGAAATAACAATTAAATCCTATTCTTGAGAACTGGTAAAATGCTGACCTAAGTAACAGAAAACCATAAATTCCATGAGAAATCAAAATTCTGCCTTTTTAGGGCTGCATAGGGGTTCTTTCGTCAAACCATCATCCTTGAAGGGAGGAGTGAGGCCAAATCCACATACTAGAATCTTTTTTATATTCCTTTATATTCCTAAGCTAATGCTAAAGCAATGCACAAATTGAAGCAAACTGATCAAATCCATAACTAATTGTAATGAAATAATGCTAAAGATAATTCAACCATTAATCTATGAAATCAACTAAGCATACAAATACAATAAGAGGAGCCTTTTCTACTAGGGTTTGGCACTAACCCAAGAGCTTCAGCCCTCTGAGTCAACTCTATGCTGGATCAAGGAAATTCTCATTCTCATTATCAAATCAGAAAATTACATAACAATGTCTTCCACAAGTCTTCACCTCGAAAATGCTTAGTGTTTTTACATCAAAAATTTGAATCCCAATGAGGCTCTAGGCCTCCTTATTCATACAACTGAAGTCTCCAATGAATTCCTTAAATCTAGGGAGGCTCATCTACCAAACTTGAGTTGCACTGGCTCTTTAACTTTCATTGGATTGACTACCTTTTGATCTTCATGACTTGGTCGCTTGTAAATATAAGCTAGTGTGATTTGATGGAGTAATATTCGAATGAGTGAGGAGTAAATAAGGAGGATCTATCCCCTACAATATCTCCTTCTTGTCTCATTCGAGTTTCAGCACTTAATTAGCCAAAATTCCCATGAATTGATCTCAAAAACTTGCAATCAATGCACATTATTCCACTAGTCATAATATCTCACTTTCACTCATCTCATTAAGCAGAATATAATCAAAATATGTAAGAAATTATTAGAAGAGTTGATTTGAATAAGATAAGAGGTGTATTAAGGTCCATATAGTTACCCAATGATGACACCCATCATCATCCCCTACTGAAAGTGTTGCTCATGCTCTGAGCAACTCAATCTATATCCATGTCTTTCATTTCTCTAGTGGCCTCCCTGACATCCCATGCTTCTGCTATAGTTTCCTCTTCTTGTGCATAGAATCCTGCCTTCCTCTCTATTTCTGCCCACTGCTTTCTTTCTTCCTCTTCCTTCCTTCCTTCCAACATTCCTAAGAGCAGTGGTGGACTGAGTCTCAAGCCAATCCAATTGAGTTTGAGTGTTTGGAGAGCTTGCTTGTACATGAGTGTTCTGTTCAGTGCCTCTCTCATTATTTGAGGAGAATGGTACTCTTTGATTTTCATGCAGTAGGGCAAATTGTTCCATATCCTTTGGCAAGATTTCATGTTGTCATCCCCTAATAGCCTGAACATGTCCACAAAGTGTGTGTTTGCTTGCTCTTGGGCAGCAAGGTACCTAGGTGCATGTTTAGCGTCATTTGTAATCAAGTTATAGGTGCTGATGAGAACCATTGGATTTGATTGCTCAGCTCTTATCATGAGGGGTTCTGTTTCTTCTCTTGCCATTACTTTCTTCATTTATGCAGCCCTTGCTTCCTCATGATACATCCATGATGCCAAAGCCATCAACTGTAAGTCCCCAAATTTTTAATTTGGATCGCACACATTTAGATCAGTCAAGGCCAAGTTGTGGAGGTAAAACTCAGACATTTTAGCTCTATCGTCCAAGATGCCTTGATCAAAGAGATCAATGAATTGTCTATATTCTTGTAAGGTGTTGAAGCCCCAAAAATTGGGTCTAGAACAAGGGGGATACCCACCCAGTCCGGACCTTGGTTAGCAGCTCCTTTTGCATTTGGTATAGTGGGTCTCACTGGGGATATATGACCAGTTTCCCAATATATGTGTGTCTGTGTTGAGAATTGATATTTCCTTTCTAAAAGTTCCTAAGTAAAATGCTTTTATTCTAAATCTAATCTAATGACATGCAATTATATTCTAATAAACAAAAATATCTAATTCTAAACTAACTCAAGATGTAATCTTTCCGTTATGCGATCTAAAATGATTTCAAATAACAATTGGTAATAAAGATCATTCAACTATTATGAGAAAAGAATTCAATGAAGATAAACCACTTCATATAAAAAGTTAGACGAAATAGTTGTGAAAAACATATCGCATAATAAATAGCTATCACCGTACAGAAGTGCCAAATGATAACTCAAGCATTCACGTATCAATACATAAACAACTGAACATGAATGTCACTTTAACACAAAGGCAGAAATAGTTAAGAGATAAAAGTACCATTTATAACTAGTTCTACTCACGAGCTTCAAGCAATAATGATTTATCTCTTCTTAATCCAACATCCACTAAGAGTACAAAAGTGAAACATCAGTAGTAGATATTAAATGCAGATATCAATAAATCATGTTCCATTTATTCATCAAAACCTGCTTAGAGGGTGAAAAAGTGCATGTTCTGAGGACAAGTTTTTGACAAATTTCAAGACCCTTCTCTAAATGCATGAGAAGGGTTTAAATACTACTAACTAAATCTAAAAATAATTTATTACAAAAATGTAGGATATGGTTTAAATCACTATCCTCATTTCAGGAAAAAATAAATAATTTATTACAAAAATGTAGGATATGGTTTAAATCACTATCCTCATTTCAGGAAAAAATAAAGCAAAATTAACACTAACATTGAATCTAAAACTAAAACTAACAACTAACTATTGGTGTATCCGTTCCTTGAAATCGCAAGAATTCAGCATTTGTTTGAGGAGAGTCAGCTAGCCGACTTCCAACTTTAACTGTCTCTCAAAAATGGAATCGGCAAGAGCTGGCACCATCTTCTGGGCAGAATTGATGATACATTTGAGAGTCATGCACTAGATATGTGGTTTTACCAAATATGCCCAGTAAGAATCCCAATTCAACTTAGTTAATCTTTTGATTGATTCTACCTTTTCTTGAGCCTTCTATCTCCAGCCTGTCTGCAGATGCTGTATTTTTGGTAGATATCCTGGAGTGTTTTCTAAGATCAGATTTTCCTTGTGTAAATTTTCATTGATGCAGTCAATGACACTGTTTGCTACTGTGGCTGCTTCTTCTGCCGCTTATTCTACTTTCCTGATTTGTGCATCCCAATTGCTAAAGAGCATTTCTTTGTGAGTGTCGTTGATTATTGGTGTGCTTGCCATTTTCCCTTTCTCTGTTTCTTGCCAAGCCAAATATTCAATAACTCTTTTATCAATTTAATCATAATCATGTCGTAAGCCCACGACTTGATTAGTAATTTTATCGCTTATTCTGCAATAAGAGTTCCACTATGATATTCTTTGGCACAATGCTTCCTGTTGCTGCAATAGTTGATCATTTAAGGAAATGGATTCTATGATGAATTTTGTAAGATTAGGATCATCCTTGTGCATCTCTTGGATAACTTGTAACTATTTTTATCTTTCCGCTAAACTGTTTTGGTATCCTATCTATATTTGTTGGAAGTTCTACTGTAATCTTTCAAGCTACTTCTGTGCTTCGTTGTTGGTGTTGGCTTGTTGCAGCTGTTGCTGCAAAACCTGTATTTGATCTTCTTTCTCTTTCAGTAGTTATTGTACCTCAGATGCTTTATCAATGGTCGTAGAGGCATATGCTCCTGCGAACTGGGATAATTTGGTGAGATTTTTAGTGGGATTGGTGGTAGGATCTTGCCATAGGATGTCTAATTTCTCTGCATCATGAGAGAGCACGTTTACCAATTTCCTTTTCTTTCTTTTTCTTCTCACCACCGCCTTATGTTGTGGACTGTAAAATACATCAAGAGGAGGAATTTCATCTATTTTGAGCATAAGTTCAGAGGATGGGGTAATGAGAATATGTTCCATTTCTGAGACATTGCTAATTGTTCCTGTGACTATATCTTTTGTTGCCTGTACATTACTCTCAGGTATCTTTGTGCTCTATCCTTCAATATTGATTAAATCATTAAATGTCTCCCATTCTTTATCTAGCTCAGTTCTAACTGATGGTGGTTGGACGATAAGAGGGGGAGGATCTAGCTGTGGAGAGGTCAAAACCTGTTTCTGTGGGAGCTCCTTTGACTGGGCAGTATCCCTTACTGATCCTTCGCTTTTATCATGGTAACTTTTGGACTTCTTAGAGTGTTCTAACATTTCTCTCCTGGACTTATATTTAGATCTGTCTGTGCCTGAACTCCCACTGAGACTAATACTGGGAGTTGGTTCCCTTACGGGTTCCAAGCGTAATTTATCCAAAGGGATATTAGCTAACCTCCTTTCCCTATATATCTTGAACTCTTGAAATTCTACTGGAGGAAATCGCATTTGGGCCGAATGCAGAACTTCTTGAAGCATACCTTTCTGTTGGAACATGTCATCAAAAAGATCATCTTCTTTAGAAAACACCTTTATTTTGACTGCAGTAGTGAAATTTTTAGCAATATCATGAGGGTCAAATGCTCTTCATGGAAATTTGAACAATCGTAAACATGTTATGTTGTTTACTTCTTTGAATGCATGTCCTACATCAAATAGTGAAAAGGCCCCACAGGCCATAGGAAATTGTGGCCAAATGGCCTTCTTCTTGTCCTTCAAATCTTTAGTCATACCTCCTTCTCCGCAGGGTTGATAAGCAATCTCTCATGCCAGTAGTTTATTAGGAACATATAAAGGTAAGACATTAGGAGAAGCGAGACTTCCGAATACCTTGACATATGTAAATGGTTCTTCTCCAAACCATCTCGTGATATGGAGTATATCGACCTCTGCTTTGGGAGAAAATCTT
>APFE031100038.1:0-11991 GCA_000404065.3 Pinus taeda
GTAGTCATGGGCAATGCCCCATCTCTTCTTCTCATTAAGTCATAGTGGTGTGGCTCATTGTCATAAGGGAGATGGCTACTCATTTTTCTTAGGTTCCATGGGGGTTCCTAGAATGATCGATGGAGATTGGAGAGTTACAAGAATGAGACACTAGGATTCAAAATGTCATTGGGTGGGGAAGTGAGTTCTTGGTGACTTTGGTGTGAGTCGTGACAATTAGATTAGCTATTGGATTATGTAGAGACACAAGGGTATCTAACACATAGAAACATGCAACGATCATGTAGAGTGGAGACACATTGATGGATTAATAGGCAACACTTCAATCATATATATGACTTTGATTGATGGCTTGGAGGTTGTGTTGCTTGTTGGAGGCTTTTTGACGACAGAAATGATTTTTGAGTGGGGATTGATTTAATGACATCATACTCAAGGACCGTTCAAGTGAATGAGCATGATTTGTTTGTTGGATATGGCTGCTTCGGTTCAATTACCCACACAAATTTTGGGGTTTCCTTACATTGGTTGGGTGGTTGCATGACATAGATAGAACTATGATTGAGTGAGTCAAAAAGTCACATGCAATTGTAAGGAGTTGCATGAGATGAGTTGGGTGCCATGCTAAAATGAAACGTGATAGGTACAAAAACACAAGATGGGTGTGCCAAAGATATTTGGTGGGGACCTCATATGATAGTGCACAGGGTGAGAGACTCAAAACTTGGGGTTTCCACTACCATGTATGTGCTGGTGGAGATGTGTGACAATGTAGTGTGACTTGCATGATGGCACCATTAACATGTTGTCATGCAAGTGGGAAATAAAGTGTTCAGTTGACACAATGCAGTGGGCATGTTAGCCCAAACATATAAGACAACAATAAGTGATTGCATAAAATGCCAAATGAAATGTTTAGAAAATGAAACGAAATGAGGAAACAGAAAGGGTATTCCATTGGATCGATCCATCGATTGCAATGGACACATGTACCTCATATATATGCCATGCGAGAGTTTGGTGGAAAGGCACACATCAAAACATACTCCACACAACTCAAACAATGACCGAGACATAATTGACCGAGGGTGAACTTAAATCCCATGAGGTAGAGACACAACGACCTGAGACAAAGTTTGTTTAGGTTGTGCACTGCCTAGCAAAGCAAGGTGTCTGAGCCTGTATTTTGGGGACAAAAATGTAGGTTGGTTGAATTTTTGGGATGAAATTTAGAGTTGGAGTTTGATATGAAATTCTAGTAATAAAAAAATGTATTTTTAGCTTGTAAGTGTTATGAAATGAGGAGTGATATTAAATAAATGGTATTTATTAATGGATATTAAAACATTTACTGCATGGTACATTTTACATGGTAATGATTAAAAAAAAATCATAAAAGTAAAGTCAATTATAATTTTATTTTACTTATTATTATTCCTTAATTATATAAAATAATAATGTAAAGTTGAATATTAACAACATTTAAATGAAATTAATGGTATTTTTAAACCTAAGAGTATTCAAGTTAATTGAGCCAGAGGTTCCTTCTATAGCCAGTGATGATGTGTCCATCATCAAAGTTGAAATTTTGCTCATTTGGCCAAATATAAAATAAAAATTTAAAAAAATCTAAAATTAGAAAATATTAAATAACTATACAAAATATTTAAATAATGTTGGCTTATAAATTTTTTTGTACAAATAATGTTGCCTCATAAAAAATTTTGAATGTGAAGAAATTGGATCCATCTGGGCTCATGTTAGATTCCTATTTAATATGAATCTATGTTGGTTCTATTTTAAATATTAGATCCGTATTTAAGATGAATCTATGTTGGTTTTATTATAAAATTTTTTAAAACTAATCTAGATCTATCTTAATTGTGGATCTATGAAGGGCAGAGAGGGATCAAATCTCTTGGATCTATGTTGCTTCTATTATAAAGATTTGTAAAATTAATCTAGATCTAGCATAATTGTGGATCTACTAAGGGCAGAGAGGAATCAAATCTCTTTTTTACTCTAAAACAGGTTTGCTTCTCATGAAATTTGATCTCTTTTTACTCTAAAATAGGTTTGCATCTCATGAGATTTGATCTCTCAACACTTCGTAGATGTGGAATTAAAATAGATCTAAACTTATTTAATTCCTTTTTAAATAAACTATATTCCACATAAATACAAACATAAATATCATAAATTCTCAGTATTAATATTTTTTATAAATTATTTTATTTTTAGAATCAATATCAGTAATTTAATAATCATTTTTATATTATTTTGTTTTAATATATTTTTTATTTTTTAGCCATTAAAATATTTAATTTACAATTTCTATACCATAATAAACTTATTAAAATGTCTATGTAAATTACTAATAAGACTTTCATATGACACATATTTACATATGCCACATGACACATGGTTATGGCGTATTCTGCTTATGTAATCATTTGACTTTACCGACTACAGTTTTTTTTATGTTCTCCGGCAGCAGGTTGACTCGCTCCGTGTCCGTTTTCATTCTGTCTCCGTCTCCCCTGATCTCCGTCGTCATCCGTCGCCGTGTAGCTACGTCTGTGGGAAGGCCCAGGGAGACTCCATTGTGGGTAAAGGATTTAGGGATCAAAATGGCCTGAGAATCAGTTGGATGTGCAGACTCGCAGTTGGCTGCGCAATTACTACATTTCCGAGAATAGATAGGGATACAAATAAAATTTGTTCAAAGTTGAACTATACTAATGTGCTTTGTTTATTATTATTTTGAAGTTTTATATTGTTATGGTTATTATTATTTTGAAGTTTTATATTGCTATGGTTTCACATTGATAAAGCATTTTACGTAGATGAAGTAGTTCATAAATGAATTTTAATGTTATTGTAGATTTCTATGAATTACACTTATGTGTTTAGTTTATTATTATTTTAAACCTTTATATTGCGATAGTTTCACATAAATGAAATAGTTCATAAATGAATCTTAATATTATTGTAGATTTTTATCTATGTTATGCTCTAATTACACAAATTGTGATTTTTATATTTAAATATTTAAATAGAATATCATTATATTAAATGATAATTATAAATACATAATAATTAAAATCAACACAATAATGTCATATAATTATTAATTATATAAAATAATATAATATTTAAAATAAATAAATTACTTTCAGTTATAATATAATTTTAATCAATTAACTTATTTAATAACACATATTAACATTAAAAACATATAATTACATAACCAAATTAAATAGTTAAATAATTCAATATATCTCAAAAATCATAATTAATATAATTCAAATATTGAAATTTTTAATTATTTTATCTAAAACTAAATTAAATTTTAAAATATATATTTTAAAAATATAAATTTGATAAAATTTTAAATATTAATTTTATTTTATAATTAAAAATAATAAATTTAATAATAAATAAATTAAATATTTAAACTTATAAAAATAATTATTAATATAAATAATAAAATCAATAAAACATTTAAACTTCTAATAACATTAACTCGACATTATAATAAAATTAAAAACATATGCATCTCCTTGGGAAACCACATCTTTCCCACATTCCCAACCTTATTTATTTGTCTTGAAACACGAAAAAGTTAAATGTACTCTGATATATGTACGCTGGTGCTTGTTTTTAATTTTTGCTTTTCATGCATGAAATTTTCTCATTATTTTGAAGTGTATAGGGACGGTATAATTGCATTTTCTCATTATTTTGAAGTGTATAGGGATGGTATAATTGTAGTTAATAATAAAGTATATTAAAATGAGTTTTTATTACTGAAATATTTTAAGCAATAATATTCGAGATAAATGTTTTTAAAATATAAATTTGTTTTAATAATGTTAATTTGAATAGAGTTTAATTTTTTTCTTCCAAAAGTAATTATTAAGTCAAAAAATTTAATATCATTATATTTTTACTATGAAATAATAATAGAAATCAATACTTAATCAAAATTATAAAAATTGCCAGAAATATTTATATATATGATGTGTTTATATTAATTAATAATTTATTTTTAAACACTATTATTATATTATTTAATTATAAAAATAAATATCTAAGTAAATATTTTTGTTAATTAATATATGGCTCCTATAATATATGTTTCAAAAATTTATAGGCTTGAGCACTGGTTGTTATATAATGTTTTTTTTAAAATTATTCAACTTAAATTAAAATAAAAAAAAAAAAAAAATTTATTTTTAAAATAAATTTCAACATTTAATATTAACTAAAGTAAATATTATTTTAAAATTTCTATCATCTATATAGTTACGTGAATAATTATATTTATTTTTAAATAAAATTTTCAAAAAACTATTCCAAAATAAATATGCCTAAATTCCTAAAGATATAAGTTAAAACTTGTGATGTCTTGCAAGCTGCAGCCTGTGAGCTAGTTCGGTTGATCAACATGGTATGAAAGAATAAATTTTGATGGATAAATTGCCTATCATTAAGTGATTTGAGTATCAAATATTGTCAAAATATTTGCAAAACTATTCTGGCTTTTTATTGAAACCGTAAAGATGTGGGAAAAGTATAGAAATAATTAAGGAATTTAGACTTCTGTGATCGTCAAAATGGATTTATTTTGAAATTCCAATTACTCCCTAAGCGATTTGCCCTATCTAAGCGATCTCCTCATGCAACAGGACTACGGAAGTAGTGTCAGTCGTCCATTTAAGACTACGGAAGTAGTGTCAGTCGTCCATTTAAGATTTATAATTTGAGTGATTTTTAAATAAGTCAAAATTTGAAAAAAAAAATTATGGACAAAGTTTATTTAAAATTTTATTGGCAAAGTTTTCTATAAGTCAATTTCATTCAAATTAGTTAACGAAAAATAAAAATGGGGATAAATTTTATTTGTAATAAAGTTAAGTTAATTTGTTGTTTGCTTTTTATAAGTTCACGATTTTAAGAATCCATAATCCATGGTTTTCTTGTGTTATAATTATGTCATGCATCTTATTATATTTATGTCATATGTCATGCATCTTATTAAGAGGTATTATTGTAATGCTTTTAATTATGAAATAATAAATTTATTATTTAAAACTAGTTTTAAGGTAAATGTTATTAAGTTAATCTATTTTTATATTGCTAATGTATTATTGTTTATATTTTTATTATATGTTTATTATGGCTTATGCTTTTTATTTATTCATTTTATAGATTTTAAAATATTTTTTTTATGATTATAATTGAAAGAAGGTGGACATAGTTCTTTTATATCAATTGATGCGATTACAAACACTAATTACTTTGTATCTCTAAATTTATGTTTACCTTTTCAGATTTACCTAATACAATTATGAAATTGCCATGTAAATTATCAAATAAGAAATGACATCATGTGTATACATGTTTATCTTTTCACATTTACCTAATACAATTAGGAAATTATCAAATAATAAATGACATCGTGTGAATACATTCTTACCATTTCGCATTTACGTAATACAATTATGAAATTACCATGCAAATTATCAAATAACAAATGGCATCATATAAATATGTAGATTTATAAAAAAAACTTCTAAAAAAAATAAATGATTGTGCTAGATCCATTAATTTTAAAAGAGAGAAATATTCATATATAAACCATATTTACTAATGTAATTGTTATTGTCAACACTTCCTTTCCTTAAAATTGCAACCAAGATTGTGACAAAACACCCACATCAAGTTAATATCTTATACAAATTTCTCATTAAATTATAATTTTAAATTGTGAATGTGTCATCTTTAATTGCAATTCCATGAACCTTAAACTTGTACAATAAAGTCTAAATAGGACATGTTATGTAGTCTTGATTGATAAAAAGTGAATATATAAACTATATATTAAATTGACTCTCCAAGTGAGATGCCTGGAGAGTGTACAAACACTCATACAAGCCCATATTCCATTGAGTCAGATGAGCCTCAAATATATAGGCTTTCACACTAGTGGGATGGTTTCAACCACTCACTAGATATAAGGATATGAGGTCTAAGATTAGAGTCTCAATCCTATCATTATCATAAAAATAATATAAGTTTAGCTTTCTCCATTACTTCCAACACTCCCCCTTAATGGAGAAAGGGCACTGAACAATAACATACACTTGCTGGTCTAGTCTCAGCTAGGTTTACAATTAAAACATGACAAAATTTGGTAACATAGGTTTTCATTTTAGTCTTTTTTCTTGAGATTCCATGCTTGTTCATCTTGAGTCGAGGCTTCATCTTCAGTTTCCCTGCCATGAGGTAGTGATGTATCTTCACCTCATTTCTTCCCCAGTGATGGAAAGCTTGAATTCTTATTCTTGCCCTTCTCAAGATTATGACAGACTGGATAGGAGAATTTTCCCTCTCACTATTTTCGGTGGCAACCATCTGAAAGTCAACTATGATGTCTTCATCATTCATTGATGTAATGTCTGCACACTCAGAAATATTAATGAGATCATCACAATTTAAATTCTCTCCAGCACTGTGTTCTTCTGCCAAGTCTTTGCAATCAACTTCATGTGGCTTGTCCAATTGATCTTCAACACTTTGTTCCTCTTTACACCCTTCCTAAAGATCAACTCATGTGTATTCAATCTTAGGATCTTAAACAACAGACTGTGCCTCTTGATTCTCGTGGTCATCAACAGAACCACATTGGTTTTTTGAAATTTCTTCTAACTCGAACATACTACCCATGCTAATTCTTCCAAATGCCCACATGAGAAAAAGATCATCATCAAAATTAGAAATATCTTCAAATATAGACATGTTGTTAAATTCCTACTTATCTCAATTTGAGATTTCTTTTTGACTCCACACAGCCCTCTAACGCGCTCCAACAACCCTGTTAACACACAGGCAGGAAACTTCTCCCTTTGGCAACTCTTCAATTTTAGAACCTTGTAGACTGTGGCTTCTGTGCCACATAGGTATTAGTTCCCTCAGCTCCGGCGACAAGCAACAAAACGACCTTTCACAAGCTGGAAACGTTCTCAATATCTAATTTTGATATATATAATTAGCACTTTTTGATAACATATATTTCTGAAGATGGGTTCAAATCAGCAACGACTTTCACATTTTCATTGTGGCATATAATAATTTAGAAGAAAATTTACCCAATTGGTTTTCAGATCTCCATAACTTGCAACTTCTAGGTTACTCAAACATTAAAATTTCCAGGATAAATCTACTGGTAGCAATACTGGATCTTTGCTATCCAAATGCTTAGTCTAGTGGTTCAAAGAGAATATGAAATTAGATAAATTAAGGTCCACAATTACCACATCCTTAACCCTCATTGACAAAATGTCCAACTATTCCCCCAGTATGGCAAAGCGAATTATATTCAAAATTATATTCTCCAAAAAGGAGATTTATATAGCTAATGCTCACCAACTTAGTTAGATTGAAAGTCTTTCAAAAGCCAACAATCTTTACAGAATTTGTAACAATGGCCAGTACCTCTGTTGTCAGGAAAAAAAGAGTAGAAAATATATCTGAAATTTTGTCACAAAGAATTCACAAATTTCAAGATGTAGACCTTTAGATGTGGAGCCGCCAAATGCCAGAGAAGACTCGAACTATTAGGCAAACATTGCACCCAAGGCTAGTGGATCTTCTAATGCTACTCACTTTTCTACCATGTGCAATTATGAAGCCCTTATGGAAATTGAAAGCCCCCACCAATTCCTAAACTACATGTTAGGGGATTTATAGTAACCCATAGAAGTGATATGGTAATGATAAAAAGTGAATATATAAAATATATATTAAATTGGCTCTCCAGGTGAGATACCTGGAGAGTGTACAAACACTCATACAAGCCCCTATTCCATTGAGTCAGATGAGCCTCAAATATATAGGCTTTCACACTAGTGGGATGGGTTCAACCACTCCTTAGATATTAGGATCTGAGTTCTAAGATTAGAGTCTCAATCCTATCATCATCATAACAATAATCTAGGTTTAGCTTTCTCCATTACTTCCAACATTGATTCAACTTCAACATTTCAAATGTTCCCATATGACCTCGTTGACCACAACAAAATCTGTGAGCATGTCAGGCTAGGGCTAGCTCCACACATTGGGTAAGTCAGATACGACTTAGGGCAACGAATACTTGCGTTGCACCTAATTCTTGTTAGCCCCTGCCTATGACAGCACATGGACTATAGCGATCAATAGATCATTGAATTCATATCAATTTGAGTTGACTAACCGTCTTACCAAAATTTAACCAAACTTGGTCATTGGCCATATCATTTCAGGAAAGTTTAACCAAAGTTTTGTAATGGACCTCTGATTGGAGACATCACGTGCATTGAGGCAACATTATAATGGACTAATGTTATTTTAGCCAAAGATTTTTTTAATCCAATAAAAACAAAGGGTTCCATCCACAAAATATCCATGGTTTTTAGCTCCTCCAACCAAATTTCTGTATCCAAGTTTTTTCATAGAGAAATTTATGTATCCAAAGTTTTTCGCTATTGCTTCTATATACAAAGGTTTTTTTTGTTGCCCCTATGTATTCATTGATTGCCTACCATTTTCCACTATTGTTTTCCCCGTGATGTATCATGTTCTTGCTATACTGCATGTTGCCACATAATGCCACTGTTATTTTCATGAGGCCACATGTTCTCGCATCCTGCATGCAGCGACTGCCATTTTCCCTCATGCAGCAAGTCTAGTTCTCCACATTTAAGTCTAGTTCTTGACATCTTCTAGGTCGACTACTTCCCTACGACCTTGTTCTCAGATTTATTTCTAGTACAAAGAAAAATTGCACTTTGTAGGTGCCTAAGGTGAAATTCAAAAGAATCTCTTATCAACTAGAGACATACAATAATTGGTCAGATTGTCTCGCAAAATCCCCTATCCCAGAGGTGTGGGATGTAACAATTTTTTTTTCAATTAACCATTTGTGATTTGATGGATGATGCAAATTTTTTTATGGATGCTACCCCTACCCATAGCAGGGAGAAAAGTTGCATTGTGCAATGGGGTCATTTATTAGTTTGATCAATTCAAGTAGGTTGAGGACTGCCATGTAGGGTAAGTGTTGTGGTGGTGGGGGCAGTGGGGGTGGTGGTGGCTAGGCCATACTTGAAGTTGGTTTTTTTTGTGGAATGGATCAGTGTGCACCAAAGACACAAGTGGTTATAAATGATGCTCCAAATACAGGAGCACGATAGTGCAGTTGTGCACCACACCTGTGTGGTGGCACAAGAAAGGAGGAACTGCTTTTTTAAATTAAAGGTAGGCTTCGCAGCCTAAGGGAACACAATTGTGGTGTCGGGTTAGTAATTGTGGCTAAACTGGGAACACAATTGTGGTGGAGGGTTCTTAATTATGGCCAAACCATATTTTAGATACAATAACGGTGGGTAATGTTGGTAAAAAATGCAAAATTACCCTAACAAATGCAAAAATTCAAAACAAATGAAATATTATGAATGTAGAAGTCTCAAGGAAGATGCTTTGTGATTTTTCAAAAATGAAGTGTAAGTACCTATCCTAGACTTTCTATAATTCGTGTAGCATAGTTTTGCATCTAAGTTTATGTATTTTTTGGAATGAGTGAATAAATCACATGCATACCTTAACCTTGTGGTCTAAAATTTTATTGTTTGAGATGTACAGGCTACAACTACACTAGTGATTTTAAGAGGCCCATGGTTTCCCACCTTATAAAATTCCAAATGGGAAGTATCTATGCTCTGATTCTATTATCATTTGCACAAAAACTACACCTCAATTTGCATCATCATTCTCCAAAATATAACTAAACATAACAACCCACCATGGAATGTCGCAGGAACAACTTTCTCCATCTTGACGAATACATACCAAAAAGGTCCAATGCCTTGCCTAAATATGAAGTAAAACATTACGAGTGGCAAGAGAGTTGTTCCTGGCCTTGAGCTATAACTTGAGCCCTTTGAAACTCAAACCAGATATAAAGTGAACTTTAACATGAGCCTTTTGAAACTCAAACTAGATATAAAGTATGCTTTAGGTCATATTCTTAGCTACTGAGGAGAAGTGAGCCACTTTATATAATAAAAAGATAGGAAATGAGGAGCCCTTTTCCTAACCTTTAACCTAGATGAAACAAGCATGAAGCTCCAATAGGTTTGGTTAGTTATAAAAATGTTCTTCCTTTGCAAGTATGAGGCTTCCCCATGTATACCTGTTTTATTATTATATATGCTATATCACGTATAACTACGTATATAACAAGCTATTGTTGTATCTCAATCATATCTAGTTATTAGGTTCACCATGCTTGAAAATGAACCTTAATTTCATCTTGCTTAAGAATGAGATTGAAAATGGGCTTGAGGTTGAATTTGTGTGTAATTTTGAGCCTGTCATTTGGAATGAGAGAAATTACGCATCTGAGAATGAAATGGAGGACAGAGGGCCAAATATGTTGTTTGGAATGAGATAAAATGTGCATCTGGTAATGAAATGAAGGCTAGAAGGCCAAGTTTGGCATACCTCCTGAATGTGGAATTGACTTATAGCTTGCAGGGCACACAAAAGTAGCTTTGAAAGGGCACACAAATTAGAGTTAGAAGCATACAGGGCACACAAATTATAGTTAGAGCATTCGTGCATCATAGAACTTAAGGGGGATTGGGCAAACTCCCTCCTCGGATGAGAACTTAGGATGTAGAATCTGCCCCCATATAGAAATATTAGTGTGATACTGCATTAAGTCTATAGTAGTGTGATACTGCATTAAGTGGCATGGTTCAGGCGTGTATGCTATGTTATGGAGACAGAGGTAGGTGGACGTCATACGAGGGTGCACATGGTATATCTATGCCTAATATTTGTTATATTCCATGCATTATGTTTAAAAGTCACTTTATTTAGCTAATTCATATTTGTGAAGAGTTGGTTTGAAGATATTGGTGTCAGAGCAATGGTGTTAGAGTGAGTAGACTCATTAATAACAACAAGGGTTGCATTGAGTCTAATGACCAATGCTTGATTTGTGTTTGTGTAGGCTGGAGATGTGGGGGAGAATAATTGGGGGAAGGATAAATCAGTGGGTGGTTTCTTTCTGCTTTCAGGAAAATAATTGGTGCTTTCTGAAAGAAAATCCATGATTCAATTTTGTGACAGTAGTCCATTTCCAAATGCTTCTTCCATTTCAATTTTTCAATTCGTCCTCATTGATTCTTAGTTAGCCCTAATTGATGTATAACTTTTTATCTAACTTTTAATCTAGTTCTCCCATTGCTTCATTTGGAGATTGTCTTTTGCTCCATATGCACTCCTATTTGCATAGGTGAGTGTGTACCTATTTTAAATGGATTTCCTTGCTCCACCGATGAAATTCTTGTGCATTACCATTTTTTTTGAAGTAAAACATTATCATTTGTTTTTAAGTTTTGCCATAATTATAGGTTCTTTTGCAATAATGGGCAAGTAAGTCCTACCATGTCCAATTCCTTTGTTCACATGTAAAATAAATGGTTGAAATGTTCGTTGTGTGGTTTTGGTAAACAATTTGTTTATATGCCCAACTATGTTGATATGTTGAACTATAGTTAAATATTCTAGAATAAACATTCTATGCAAGTACTATTTTAAAAAGCCCTATTGTAGATTGTTCATTATGGGAATATACTAAAAAATTATTTGAACACAAAAAACATTTTGTACTTTAGAATAAACATTTAGATATGGCAAGATTTGAAAAGTAGAATATTCTTTAAATTATTTTCAAGACTATACACATACTGTGAGGATTTGAAAAGTAAAATATTCTTTAAATTATTTTCAATACTATACAAATACTGTGAGGATTTGACAAGTAAAATATTCTTTAAATTATTTTCAATACTATACTCAATAAGATACACATACATCCTATACTCAATACTATACACATACATAATGAGTAACAAGTATGTTGGAATTTTGATTTCATCA
>APFE031100045.1:6451-22420 GCA_000404065.3 Pinus taeda
CCCATATTGTTATTATTGTGCCCCATAGAAGCCCACTATTGTTATTATTGTGCCCTTACATTATTATTGTTATGTCGGCTTTGATTATATTATGACCCCTTAGACTTCTATATATAGAAGGAGGTATTGTCATTTGTATCATCCAATAATTGTTCATTTGTGTAATGTAAAGGAGGTTTCCCCCTCGAAGAGGCTGAATTCTAAGGCGTTGATCTCTCTTTTCTATCTTTTTGTGAGTTGGTTTCACAACAGAGTGCCTCTAGTTCTTCAAGCATAGATCAACTATCTACTACTAGTCCAAGATCAAGTGCTAAAGTCACTTACAAGTGAGGCATGAGGGTATATTTATAGAAATGAGGAGGTTGACCTTTCAACTTATACTATGACATCTCATTTACCCTCATGACTCTTTACCTTCTGTATTCCTTGTGGTCGCAATTGCACTTCCTAGTGATAGTCGCAGTTTCAAAGTGTGACTTGGCTTGGTTGCATGCGATGATAATAATCTTAATCGTGAGTCTCATTTGTAGATGGTTGTGAGTAATTCATAAATCAAATCAGCAAAGGCTAGTCGCATCTTCAAATCACAATGTTGGTCGCAAATCCTCTTCATAGTGTTGGTCACATTTTCCTCTTCATAATGTTGGTCGCATTTCCTCTTCGTAGTGTTGATCACATTTCCTATTTGCAGTGTTGGTCGCGTCTTCAAGTCATAGTGTTGGTCGCATCTTCAAGTCACAATGTTGGTGACTAAAAGTGTGACTTGCGACCTGAGGGAGTAAGATGGTGAAGTCTAGTCGTAGGTTGCAATGATAGTGGGAACACAATGGCTACTAGTGGTGGAAAGAACATTTAGGGCCAGAGAGTCTTTTTCATGCTCAAAGTGTAAGTTTCTATCTCAGTTGGTAGTGGTGAAGGGTGAAGGTTCAATTCTGAGAAGCAACTGCGTGTTGTTCTAGAGGTGTAGTGATTGCGAGGAAATGACATCTTGGAGAGTGAGGGTGTAAGAGACATATGCAAATGAAGAAGTGTAGAGAGTATAGGTGTAAAATGCAAAGGGGAAATATGTATGTAAAGCTAAGGTCCGGGGAATATGAAAGGTTGTGGAATCTAAAGAGGCAGGGATATGAAGAGACATAGGAACAATTCACAATCACAAAACACAAGGATAGGGAGGTCATAAATCGCAAAACCAGTGGCTAGTTGCTGGTCGCATATCTAGTGACTAGTGGTAGTTTTCATTTAGAAGGCCAAGTTGAAGGTAATAATTGCGACTTGAGGGGAGTCACAGGGTGAGAGTGGGTTGTAGGTTTCATAGAGAGGACAGGTCGCAAGAGAGGGCATAATGTGAGGTCATGGATAAAAACAGGTCGCAAGGTTGCAGGTGAGAGTAGGTCTTATAGATCACTAACCTTCTCGGATGTGATATTGCGACTATGCGACTAAGCAATGGTTAGTCACAAATCACAAAAGGAGTTGTTGATTTTTTCAATTGAAATTGTGACTTAGTGACTAGGGGTCTGATAATTAGGTTGCAGGGAGAGAGAAGGTCATAAGTCACCAAAAGGGGAGAGGTCACAAGGTCACAGAAGAGACCAGGTCGTAGAGGTTACTGTCTTTTCCAGTCGTGATTTTGTGACTATGAGACTAACAGATCTAAGAAAATCGCAAGTCACACAATGGGTTAATGTTACTATTGGTGGATCTACAACTTGGTAGAGATTAAGATCAGTGACTAGGAGAAGAACTTAGATCTTTCAACTTTTAGGGTAGAATTTTCTAAGTTATAAGGAAACCTAAATAAGTAAACATGGAGTTAAACTCTAAGAGGCCATTAGTAAAAGATGGTAGATGGAATCTAGTATAGGGGAGTTCAAATCCATTATTGCATGTGAACTCAAGTGTGGATGAAGCCCGGTTGACCCATGTGACAATATGCCAACATCAAACTACATATGGCCTGCATTGCATTGTATAAACCTTGACATAATGATATTTGCTTCTTGATATGAGTTGCATCTTGATGGTGATGAATCTTTTGATCTAGTTGTAGCCTTATCCAAACCCTAGGACATGTAAAAACACACATAAACACTAAAACAAGATACTCTCTACATAAATAAATAGGCATGGAAGAAGAATGCTACAAGATCTAAGGCAAAATGAATGAATGCAAATGCCCTAAACCCTAGTGTCAAGGATGAAGTAGGACAGGAAAGCTTAGAGAGTGTGCCTATGCAACAATTGTAGGTTCAATGATGATTGTGTTATTAAAGGGTTTTGACCATTATGATCAACACGGATAACCATTAATACCTTGAAAAGAACATGGGGACCCAAAATTCGGATATACAAGCTAAAATTTTAGGTGTTGTTGTAGCAGCTACAACAATGATGAACCACTAGTAGAATCCAACATCTCTGTCTATGTCTCTGCAATGGATCAAGTCTTCTAAATGATGCAAGGAAGTATTAAATAGACATTATGGGTACTCCTATGGTTACTTTACCTTTTACAAATATGCCCTTCCCCTGAGTCTTAGATAGGTCCTGCAAGTCATTAAAAACCACATCAGAAGTTCACACATGTTAATAGTTAATGCAGATGCAGAGAACAAGGCAGGGGGCTTATTATACATAGAAATTTAAAGTGAGTTTCTAGTGTTGATCTATTGTCAGTGAGCTTGTTCAATACCCCGACGGAGTCACACCAAGAAATCACGAACATTGCTTCACTGCTAGCGAGCCTGGTTAGTACCCGAGTGGAGTCGTTGCATCACCTCTCTGCGCAAGAAGCCTTGCTCAATCCTTTAGCCTTTATTTAATTTTTTATGTATGGTACATTGGCATCATTTATTAAGCTTTTATTTCACCAAGTCGAATGAGGAATCCTGACTTATTTTACGGGCAAGAGAGGTTATTCCTTGTTTTACAAAAACTAAAAGATTTTTTGGTTTAGGTTTTTCCTCATGCCAAGCTTCCACATCCCAACTTCAATTAATGGGTGAATAATGAAAACGAGTCATTGAGATATTCAATACCATGTCGAGCACAAGGTTCAGGTTATGGGTATATGTCAAATGTACTGATTAGGGTTCCCCACAAGCACCTGTTCATATTTTCCATGATGATGAGTCAAACTTGTAGGAAATATGTTTGAGTTGTAGTTTTGATGACCGGTTTTAGGATAGGTTTCCCTTTGGAGAAACCACCACAAAGATAATCAACCATTAATGTTAGGGTTTCAGCATTAGGGAAAAGTTATTTAGGGAGCTCTTATAGGGTTTTGGAAAGTGCAAAGAGGCGTATGGTGAGCTCATCCAGACCTATAATATTTGCAGAGAGCATGCATAGAACTAGGCTTGCAGAGGCTGATGCAGTGTCATGAGCATAGAGAGGAGATGTAGTGCTAGGTCAACAACTAGGGTATGTTATGCAAGAAGATGAATGCATGATGTAATGCAGGAGGCAAGGCTACAAAGTAATGCAATTTTATGTAAATGCAAGGAATAAATCAACTAATTTCATTTAGCAGACCCATGCAATGCATATGCAGATATTTCATGAATGTAATCCAACAAAGAGTAGTGCAATAATATGAATGCAAGCTAGAAGCATAATATGGTGCAACAAACTAAACTACCTATAATAAAGAAACACAACAAAGCATACCTAAACCATAAAGGAAATCATAACAAGTAAACCCTAATTAGCAAACTTGTACAAATAGACCTTAATTAGTAAACCCTAACTAACCTAAATATAAAACCCTTATTTAACCAAAGAAGAAGTCAGATCATGTAAAATCAAACTTCTATGCAGCCATTGCAACAGTTCTCGACCTGTAAGAACAAAGATATCCACAATCAAAACCACTGTAAAGAATTGTGTAAAAACAACAATGCTTACCTATGAAACATGCACAAGAGCAATAAGGTCATGTCTGCTGAGAGGGAAATGTGCTAGGAAAGACTATTCCAACTAAGCTGCAATTCTATCCTAGTAAAAAATACGATAAACTCGAAAACCATAATCATCTACACATGATACACATTGATTTGTGTTTAACCCTAAATCCCACACAAGTGAGGCAAGATGTCGCATGCTTGAAAAGAGATTTGCAAGATAAGATCCTTCAAGCCAGTCAATAATCCTATCATGATATTGACGATGATCCACTTGATGAATTTGAAAATATGGGCCTTTGTTAGGTGCAACTAAGATTCCTGAGAATTGAAGTGCAGAAACCCTAATTTCAAAAACCCTAGTTTGAGGTTGTTCATGGATTTTATCAAGTGAGGACCTGATATAATCATTGGCGAGAGTCAAAGTGCCTCACCATCCTGACAAAATTTTGAATCCTCAAATGGTATATCATCGAATAATGGCAGTTTCGTAAGATCAATAGCTGAATGCATAAGGTCATTGTCAGTTGTGATAGGAAAATCATCAGTGAATATATTTCTAGTTTGATCAAATGTTTGAGTGTTGACAAACTAGTTGTCCAAAATATTAGATGGATATGAATCGATAGGATGAGTCTCACGAAAAGAATGAGTAATGTAGTTTCCTTGCTATGTTATAACGAAATGCATGATAACACCATCCTGTACCTAATGACCCTCTACTGCATCTAACCAATAATCAAAAAGATTTGAAACAATGGTTGGTGTACTTTCTTCAACAAACAAGTTAGGGTGCATAGAGTATGGCATATAAAAATATTTCAAAAATGAGCTTTCATTGGATGGGATGGTGCTAAGGTGGGAATCAAACAAGGAAACCTAATTTGACCTAGTTCACATATATTGTCAAGTTCGTGAGAACCTTACATAACCATCAACAGAAGCTGAAGTGCCTCAACTTCTTGATGATTCCTTGAATAGTCAAAATGTTGATCATCAAATCTCGGTGGCTTAGTGAGGTCAACAAGTGAACATGCAAAATAATCATAAAAAAATGTTAGGGAATATATTGTTGATAGGATGAGGTTTATCGAAGTGACTGATTTGGTCAAATTGGGCATCTAGTAAAGAAGACTAAAACTCTTCAAAGGTTAAGAGTGATGATGAATCAATCAAAGGACCATCTTCAATTTTCCGAGAAGAAGGGTCTTGTTCTTCATCCGTTAGAGATTCTTGATTGAACAGATCATGAGTTAAGGATTCGATATCCTCACCTTTTGATTTTGAAACATCACCCTCGGGTAGATTATTGAAATTGAACCGAGAAATATTCAAATAATTTGGAGAAACCACTTTTGTATCATATTCGTGGAACAAATGAGGGTATAAAGGATGAAAAGGTTTCGGTGAAGAGGCCTCAGTTTCATATAGATTTAGTTCAGAACTCAAACCTTGGACATTGATGTCATCTTGAGAAATCAATGAATCAACACACATGTTATGATCTTTGGAATTAATTGAGTACCTGTTGTCATCTAGTATAGATATTTGTGCTAGGGTTGTGAATGAAGGAGAGTGTAAAGGATTGCTAGAAGAAGCATCACTCTGAACCAAATATAATCCAAGATTTTGATTTACCAACAAAGGATTGATTCTTGTATCATGCTCCGTGGTAAGGATTGTTGCTTTAGAATCATGGTCAACAAATGAAGGAGGGATCATAATATGAGGAGACTGAGGGACAAATTTAGGAATATGATTAACAAGGTCATGTTGAATCTTGTTAACGAGGAGAGATGCCATTTCAACTTGATCTTCAAGTTGTCCAACTTCAATAAGATGTATGAGAGGTTCAGGAGCTAGACCACTTTATTCATTTCCCTGTAAACACTCTTCATCATCTGAATTGTTTATGACCAAAATTCCATTAGGTACTAAATCTAAAGGAGGCAGGACAAGATTAGGGATAATATCTGACCAATTTGTAACTTGTATATTATCATGATGATCATCAGAATTGGGATTTGTTTCATATTGAAAGTGTTGTAGAGAAATGTGAACTAACCCCTAAAATTTTTCATTCAAATACATCCAATCGACATCTCTCTCCAGAAATTCACAACAAAGATGAGAAAACCTAGCAGTAAAATCCTATAATGATTCTTCGGGTTCATTATAAGCTTATTTATCCTTCTAAACACATCTTGAAAATCATACTCATCAAAGGCTTATCAGAGCAAGAGTTGCTTGAATGAATGGATGGAAGATGTTGGAAATGTGTGGCACCATTGCTTGACACGACCTTCAAGCATGAGGGTAAATAACCTGCCAATAACATCCTTACAATGTATTATGTTAGAGTGGCAGAAATGAAGAACTTGAAGCATGTGTCCAAATACAATTATTTGACCCTCGCCATCAAACTTCAATTGTCACAAGTGATAGACTATTTCTGTGGGCACTGAAATATTTACACTTTTAGATAAACAACCTGGGATAGAGATTCGGGACAAATCCATTTACAGATATGAAACTAAATTGCAGGCTCCAAGGGCTCAACTTGTCATTTGGCCCTCCTTCTACCGCCAAATTTGTTGACGGTGTTGGATGCTACCAATAGCTAGGGGGGTCTCCCTGGTGTGAAGTCCCAATTAGACCTCACACCATTTGGGATAGGAGCCCCATTCGGTATGCAGGCTTAACTGAAATTATGTTCGTTTTTCGCTTCTGGCTGTCAAATGAGGAGATGTTAAAGTGAGGGCAAGGGAGGAATGCCCAGATAGTAGGAATAAAGTCAATCCCAAGATTTATGACCTACAGAACAAGAGAAGAGAATGCAACAAGAAGAAGAATAAAACACATGCCAAAAGAGGGATTAGTGAGTTAAAACCATCTCATACATGCATAAGAGGAAAGTCCCAGAGATTAACTACAAATTAGTTCACAATATGTTACTGCCATTACTACATGGAATATGGAAGTAAAGATTCAAAAGCAAACACACTTGTAATAGTAATGAATTAGTTCATAGACAAACCACCCACATGTCGGCACACGTACACACCTAATGGAAATACCGGATAGACATTATAACCACATGGATGTGCAAGGGAATCAATGATGAAAGAGGATAACTTCTCATTAATGTTGCTACAAATACGAGTACATACCCAACAAATAATCAAATTCCAATAGTGGAACATGGGCTACTCATGCCATTATCCAATACAAAACCCTAGCCTCACTAAAACTCACCCTACTAGCTGCAAAGAGCTAAGTGCCTCTAGCTCTTCAAGCATAGATCAAGTATCTACTACTAGTCCAAGCTCAAGTGCTAAAGTCGCTTACAATTAAGGCATGAGAGTATATTTATAGAAATGAGGAGGTTGACCTTCCACCTTCTCCTGTGATCTCTCATCTACCCACATGACTCTTGACCTTTCGTATTCCTTGTGGTCACAGTTGCACTTCTAGTGATAGTCGCAGTTTCAAAGTGTGACTTGGCTTGGTCACATGTAATGAGAATAATCTTAGTCGCAAGTCGCATTTGTAGATGGTTATGAGTAATTCAGAAATTGCATCAACAGACGCTAGTCGCATCTTCAAATCACAGTGTTGGTCGCAAATCCTCTTCATAGTGTTTCTCACATTTTCCTCTTCACAATATTGGTCACATTTCCTCTTCACAATGTTGGTCGCATTTCCTCTTTGAAATGTTGGTCGCATTTCCTCTTTGCAGTGCTAGTCACAATTCCTCTTCGTAGCATTGGTCACATTTCCTCTATGCAGTGTTAGTGATGTCTTCAAGTCATAGTGATGGTCGCATCTTTAAGTCATAGTGTTGGTGACTAAAAGAGCAAGATGGTCAAGTCTAGTCACAGGTTGCAAAGATGGGGGGAAGAAATGGCTATTGGTGATGGAAATAACAATAAGGGTTAGAGAGTCTTTTTCATGCTCAAAGTGTAAGTTTCTATCTCAATTGGTAGTAGCGAAGGGTGAAGGCTCAAGTCTGAGAAGAAATTGCATGTTGTGTTAGAGTTGTAGTGATTGTGAGGAAAGCGCATCTTGGAGAGTGAGGGCATAAGAGAGATCTGCAAATGAAGAAGGGTAAAGAGTATAGGTGTAAAATATGAAGGGGAAATATGTATATAAAGCTTAGGTTTTTGGAATATGAAGGGTCCTGGAAGTTGAAGAGGCAAGGATATGAAGAGACACAGGAACAAGTTGCAATCACAAAACACAAGGATAGGGAGGTCGCAAATCACAAAACCATTGGCTAGTCACAGATCACATATCTAGTGACTAATCCATCTTTCATTTGTAAGGTCAGGTCGCAGGGAGTAATTGTGACTTGAGGGGACTCACATGGTGAGAGTGGGTAGTGAGTTGCATATATAGGACATGTCACAAGAGAGGACAGCTTGTGAGGTCATGGAGAAAAATAGGTTGCAAGAGAGAGTAGGTCGCATAGATCGCTAACCTTCTCGGATGCGATCTTGCAACTTGTTAGACTCCGTCTTGCTAGTCTGTTGTCTTGGAGAAGAGAAATGCAACAAAATGTGCTTTAGAAGCTGTCTTGAGATGATACAGAACAATACTCTGGTCAAGTAGGGAAGGGTAGAAAATATTTGAATAGTGAATTCAAGTTAAAGAATACTATCACTGCTGTCGTGCATGACCCAACTATACCTCAATGGGTACACATGGTTTGTGGGTTGTGGATACCTGCAACGAGGTGCTTAAAGGTTAGTACCATGGGTATATTTGATGTTTCTGGAGTTGTTCTTCCAAGAAGGAAACTACTGCAAAAAATCAGCGAACAAAACTCATCCTATTTACCTCCAAGAGAAGATAATTTGAACAATCTACCAATACAGGGGAGTGACAGGAAAATAAGTGGAAATGCCTCCAGTGCAAATTTTTCTCCTAATGATAAAAATACATTATCATGTGATGGGAAAAATTTGGAGGAAGAAGAGCTTATTGTGGATATTTCCACTATCTATTTAGATCATGTTATAGAATCGGTAACTCAAATGATGAAGTCAGAGATCAAATTTGATGTTTCGAAAGAGGAGCTCTTGCAAACAAGCAAAGGAGTGCTTCTCAAGGTATTAATGGTTGAAGAATCTAAGCATGACATTAAGTTGGGTAATCACGTTCTACAATCAGAAAAGGTTCCTCAACTTGATAGCAGACTACCAACTTCTGATGTTATGCCTTCAGATGTTTCACATAGTCTTCAACTCGAACATGCTGAAACACATATGGTAATATTTGATGATCATCCCTCTACAAATTAAATTAAGGGAAAAGTTTATGCAGGTGCCAATATAGAACAAGATCAATTTCAATGGAAGGCAACACAATCTCAATTTCCTTTATTATCTGTGTCTCCGCCATCCAATATTTCAGGAGCAGTTACGTTATTGAGAAAGCGTAAAAGCAAATCTCATTCCACTGCATTTGATAGTTATGATCCATGTAATGCGTCCATTCAACAAGAAGCACCGGAGACTTGCGGCCCTTCAATATCCCTTTCTCAGGAAGCATCTAAGACATCACAAAACTTCAAACAAGCAGAATATGCTGGCCAAATATCATTGAGCATCAGTAGTTCTTCTAAGTCACCTATGCATGAAGAGATAAATGAAAAAGAAGACACCATTAATAGTTTGGAAGTGCATTTCAGCAACTCACTGTCTCATATCAAACAACAGGCTATAGATAATGAGCGCCCCAGATGCAAATGAAACTGAAGGACAACTCTATTTCCCGGGAACACTAGATCCCTATAAAAATAGCTGTGTGTAACTAGAAGAAATCACTTCGATTATGTTGTTGGCGTTCATTTTCTTTTGGGAGGTCCATAAACATTGGCGCGGTAATTGGTGGTCTCTTTGGAGTGACTCTCGTGGTAGTAGCAGTATTGTCAATATGTATAACTATGCAAAGGAGAAGGTAACATCGTATGTTTAGCGAGAGTTTTGTGGTTAGAAGGCTTTAAACATGATGCGTGCAAGGATATGGAAGCAGCTATACCAGGCAAGATAGGGACTCTGCCCATTTTCTCCTACGAAGTGCTGAGAAAAGCGACTAATGACTTTGACGAGAGAAATCAATTAGAAGATGGGGGCATGGTTCGGTGTATCTGGGTAAACTCCATGATGGTCCTGTTGTGGCGGTAAAGAAACTGTATCATGATAATTATAAAAGAGTGGAACAGTTTTATAATGAAGTACAGATTCTCTCGACCTGCTATCATCCAAATCTGGTTCAGCTTTATGGCTGCAGTTCTCCAAAGGACCGCAACTTGCTTCTTGTTTATGAATATGTTCAAAATGGTACTTTGGCATACCATCTTCATGGGGACCGAAAGGCCGACAGAGGAGGTCTAAATTGGGATACCCGCCTAAAACTTTGCATAGAAACTGCTCAGGCCCTGGCATTCCTTCACTGCCGTGAACCACCTCTGTTCCACAGAGACGTAAAGTCTACCAGCATTCTATTAGATGAAGACTTACATGTCAAAGTGGGGGATTTTGGGGTTTCAAGATCTATGCCATTAGATGCAACCCATATTTCCACTGCGCCACAGGGCACGCCTGGGCACATTGACCCAGAGTACCACATTTGCTTTCAGCTCTCAAACAGATCTGATGTCTACAGCTTCGGCGTTGTTTTGATGGAAATCATATCGGCCAAGTTAGTCTGGACATTAGTCGGGAAAAGGGAGAAATCATCCTCGCTAACATGGCTATAGCAAAGATGCAAGCAGAAGCTTTGCATGAGTTTATAGATCCAAATCTGGACTTTGATACAAACTCTGACCAAAAGATTATTGTATTTGCAGCGGCGAAATTGGCTCTCAAATGTCTTGCACCGCCAAAAGAGGGTTGGCCACATATGAAGAGCAAAGATGCAAGCGGAAGCTTTGCATGAGTTTATAGATCCAAATCTGGACTTTGACACAAACTCTGACCAAAAGATTACTGTATTTGCAGCGGCCAAATTGGCTCTCAAATGTCTTGCACTGCCAAAAGAGGGTCGGCCACATATGAAGGAAATTATGTCCGAGCTGGAACAAATCAAACAAAATGCAGACAAATAGGAACAGATCTGCCTATCTTTTGTCTTCAGTTAATAGTTCAAAGGGATCTGCGCTCCAGTTTGTTAGCCATCAGAGGATTTTAAGGAGAACAATTTTCTGTTTTTAGAATAAAGAGATGATTCTATCTCTATTTATGTAACTTCAGGTGAAACAGCGCCCCTGTTTTTGGGTCGATCTATTTTCTCCTAGAATAGTTTATTTAATGTATTAAAAAATCATTTGTAGAGGAGGAGAGGGGAGAGAGTTCTGAGCGCTGGTGGAGGAGAGAGAATAGAGCTTCATTGTACAGATTTTGACAGAGATTTTAATTAAAAAATGCAGCTCTGACCCCTGAGATTCCTGTGGTATGAGATTTAACATTTGTGTCCTCTTTTGTTTCATATGTAGCCTGTTATGTGTTCATGTCATTTCATGATCGTTTCCATTTGAACAAATGAAGTGTTAAGGTAGAATTCATAATTTATATGCTCTGCCTTTAAGTTTGTTCATATTTAATGTTTTCTTATGTTTGACAAGGATTCATCTTCTATGCCCTTATCAACTCCTCAACAGTCTAGCCATTCCATTTAATCTCAATTTTATGTTAAAATTTCTTGCCTACCTTGCCTCAGGAGATAATCTGTGTTTTTTATTATATTTCTCTGTTCAAGCTGTTTCTTTGCCCTATGCAGCCCAGAAAAACCCCATCATTTATCAAAAACAACCCTTACTATCAATTTACTAGGCTAAAATCAACATTCACTATAGGTCATCTCACCCCTTTTTGAAGACTTGTCTGCCGAGATAGACCCGGAGAGAGCCCTCTCCTGTCCTCGTAGGGCTAGTTACGAGGCTGAGCTTGGTATGATGTTGCCTCAAGTTTTTCCTTCCTCAGCCTGAGGCAGATTCGAGCGCTAACATAGTGGTGACCATACTAGGGAAGATGGTTTGTTTTTGATGTCAGATTCGACTTGTTGATTGTCTTGTCCCAATACATGAAATCACGTTGCAGATCTGATGTTGATGGTGGACAGCAGTCAGACACATATGAAGGCTGAAACATTCACCTGGCGACTCCACCTCGATCCAGACATTCCAGTGCTCGCTGATCCATTTATGCAATGGTAGGGTATGTGGCAAACCTTGCACTTTGTGAAGCTATGAAAGAAGTTAGAGATTGGTTAGTGAATATTGAAATTAATGAAGAATTTTTCAGTGCCTTCCTTCAATGTTTGAAATCTCCGAAGTTTCCTCTTGAAACTAAAACTGGTGTCTGTGAGTTAATTGTTGTAAAACTTGAGAAGGAGATTCGGTATTTGAATGAGCAGATCCAGTCGTATGATTTCCGTCACCCTAAAAAGTTCTTGGAAACTCTTCCTCCTTCAAAACAAGAAACAATAGAGTTGCCTACAGATGTTTGCATTGACAGTGTGTAGCTGGAGGTATGTATTGCAGAGTTGGGGCAGCCAACAGAGTCCGGCTTCCGCGATCCCATTGCGATATACATGGAAATGTTTTTCAATTTGATTAATAGATCAAGCTGTCTTTTACGTGACCAGGCTCATTACATGCATTAAGGGTTGCTAGCAATTACATCTATGTCCTGGTGGAAGCATTCTCAAGCGGCATCATTCTCAGGTTTACTTGAATGGTTAATCTGGAATTTCAATATTACCTGATCTATTGTTTTTGCAGCCAAGTAGGGTAGATTTTGTAAATAAATAAGCATCCATAGGGCAGCATTTTGTCCCAGTTTCATTACAGTTTTAGTGTGATGTTTGCTGAGCAAGTTTTTCGATCATTTTAGTCAAGTTTGAGTTCATAAAATAAGTTGGAAGTCTCGTGTTGTTTGTTGGAATAATGACTCCATCGCCCAATGGATGGAGGCACTGTCTGCTCTCCCAAAGCTCTGCGGTTCTTGGCACCTCCAAAAAGCGGCAGCTGCCATCCCCATTGGAGCCAATGTTAGACTCCGTCTTGCTTGTCTGTTGTCTTGGAAAAGAGAAATGCAACAAAATGTGCTTTAGAAGTTGTCTTGAGATGATACAGAAAAAGACTTTGGTCAAGTAGGGAAGGGTAGAAAATATTTGAATAGTGAATTCAAGTTAAAGAATACTATCACTGCTGCCGTGCATGACCCAACTATACCTTAATGGGTACACATGGTTTGTGGGCTGTGGATACCTGGAACGAGGTGCTTAAAGGTTAGTACCATGGGTATATTTGATGTTTCTGGAGCTGTTCTTCCAAGAAGGAAACTACTACAAAAAATCAGCGAACAAAACTCATCCTATTTACCTCCAAGAGAAGATAATTTGAACAATCTACCAATACAGGGGAGTGACAGGAAAATAAGTGGCAATGCCTCCAGTGCAAATTTTTCTCCTAATGATAAAAATACATTATCATGTGATGGGAAAAATTTGGAGGAAGAAGAGCTTACTGTGGATATTTCCACTAGCTATTTAGATCATGTTATGGAATCGGTAACTCAAATGATGAAGTCAGAGATCAAATTTGATGTTTCGAAAGAGGAGCTCTTACAAACAAGCAAAGGAGTGCTTCTCAAGGTATTAATGGTTGAAGAATCTAAGCATGACATTAAGTTGGGTAATCACGTTCTACAATCAGAAAAGGGTCCTCAACTTGATAGCAGACAACCAACTTCTGATGTTATGCCTTCAGATGTTTCACATAGTCTTCAACTAGAACATGCTGAAACACATATGGTAATATTTGATGATCATCCCTCTACAAATGCAATTAAGGGAAAAGGTTGTGCAGGGGCCAATATAGAACCAGATCAATTTCAACGGAAGGAAACACAATCTCAATTTCCTTTATTATGTGTGTCTCCGCCATCCAATATTTCAGGAGCAGTTACGTTATTGAGAAAGCGTAAAAGCAAATCTCATTCCACTACATTTGATAGTTATGATCCATGTAATGCGTCCATTCAACAAGAAGCACCGGAGACTTGCAGCCCTTCAATATCCCTTTCTCAGGAAGCATCTGAGACATCACAAAACTTCAAACAAGCAGAATATGCTGACCAAATATCATTGAGCATCAGTAGTTCTTCTAAGTCACCTATGCATGAAGAGATAAATGAAAAAGAAGACACCATTAATAGTCTGGAAGTGCATTTCAGCAACTCACTGTCTCATATCAAACAACAGGCTATAGATAATGAGCGCCCCAGATGCAAATGAAACTGAAGGACAACTCTGTTTCTCGGGAACACTAGATCCCTATAAAAATAGCTGTGTGTAACCAGAAGAAATCACTTCGATTATGTTGTTGGCGTTCATTTTTTTTTTGGGAGGTCCATAAACATTGGCGCGGTAATTGGTGGTCTCTTTGGAGTGACTCTCGTGGTAGTAGCAGTATTGTCAATATGTATAACTGTGCAAAGGAGAAGGAAACACCGTATGTTTAGCGAGAGTTTTGTGGTTAGAAGGCTTTAAACATGATGCGTGCAAGGATATGGAAGCAGCTATACCGGGCAAGATAGGGACTCTGCCCATTTTCTCCTACGAAGTGCTGAGAAAAGCGACTAATGACTTCGACGAGAGAAATCAATTAGAAGATGGGGGCATGGTTCAGTGTATCTGGGTAAACTCCCCGATGATCCTATTGTGGTAGTGAAGAAATTGTATCATGATAATTATAAAAGAGTGGAATAGTTTTATAATGAAGTACAGATTCTCTCGACTTGCTATCATCCAAATCTGGTTCGGCTTTATGGCTACAGTTCTCCAAAGGACCGTAACCTGCTTCTTGTTTATAAATATGTTCAAAATGGTACTTTGGCAGACCATCTTCATGGGGACCGGAAGGCCGACAGAGGAGGTCTAAACTGGGATACCCGCCTAAAACTTTGCATAGAAACTGCTCAGGCCCTGGCATTCCTTCACTGTCGTGAACCACCTCTGTTCCACAGAGACGTAAAGTCTGCCAGCATTCTATTAGACGAAGACTTACATGTCAAAGTGGGGGATTTTGGGGTTTCAAGATCTATGCCATTAGATGCAACCCATATTTCCACTACGCCACAGGGCACGCCTGGGTACATTGACCCAAAGTACCACATTTGCTTTCATCTCTCAGACAGATCTGATGTCTACAGCTTCGACGTTGTTTTGATGGAAATCATATCGGCCAAGTTAGTCGTGGACATTAGTCAGGAAAAGGGAGAAATCGTCCTCGCTAACATGGCTATAGAAAAGATGCAAGCGGAAGCTTTGCATGAGTTTATAGATCCAAATCTGGACTTTGACACAAACTCTGACCAAAATATTATTGTATTTGCAGCGGCCAAATTGGCTCTCAAATGTCTTGCACCGCTAAAAGAGGGTCGGCCACATATGAAGAGCAAAGATGCAAGCGGAAGCTTTGCATGAGTTTATAGATCCAAATCTGGACTTTGACACAAACTCTGACCAAAAGATTACTGTATTTGCAGCAGCCAAATTGGCTCTCAAATGTCTTGCACCGCCAAATGAGGGTCGGCCACATATGAAGGAAATTGCAACCGAGCTGGAACAAATCAAACAAAATGCAGACAAATAGGAACAGATCTGCCTATATTTTGTCTTCAGTTAATAATTCAAAGGGATCTGCACTCCAGTTTGTTAGCCATCAGAGGATTTTAAGGAGAAAAATTTTCTGTTTTTAGAATAAAGAGATGATTCTATCTCTATTTATGTAACTTCAGGTGAAACAGCGCCCATGTTTTTGGGTCAATCTGTTTTCTCCTAGAATAGTTTATTTAATGTATTAAAAAATCATTTGTAGAGGAGGAGAGGGGAGAGAGTTCTGAGTGCTGGTGGAGGAGAGAGAACGGAGCTTCATTGTACAGATTTTGACAGAGATTTTAATTAAAAAATGCAGCTTTGACCCCTGAGATTCCTGTGGTATGAGATTTAACATTTGTGTCCTCTTTTGTTTCATATGTAGCCTGTTATGTGTTCA
>APFE031100046.1:0-10075 GCA_000404065.3 Pinus taeda
AATTATAAGGTCATAGATGGATTACAGGAATTTATAGACTCTTGTGCTCCTAAAGAGGTACCACAAAGTGAGATGCATATAGTGAATAATCTACATAGACACAAGAAGCGGATTGGAAAGAAAATGAGGCTTACAATGCAGACTGGGGAATACAACATGGATCAGGTTATCTTGGATCTAGGATCTGATGTCAATATCTTGCCGAAGAAAACTTGGGAATTGATGGGTAAGCCAAAGTTGCAATGGTCAACTATTCAGATGAAAATGACAAATCAATAGAAGATTGTCCCTCTAGGAAGATTTTTAGGTATCACAGTAGACATTGATGGAGTGTGCACTGCCACTAATTTCGAAGTGATTGAGATTGTGGATGACAGTAATCCCTACCTCACATTGCTTGGGTTGGATTGGGAATTTTCTAACATGGCTATAATTAACTTGAAGAAAAGGAAAATGATATTTGAAAGAAATAATATGAGAGTTATTATTCCATTAGATCCATCAAAGGGAGAAAGATATACTAAACCTATCAAAGAAAAGTATAGTGCAGATTACATCGACAACATTAATCAAGTAACAACAAAACAAGAAGAATGGAATAACCCTACCGCAGATGGGAAACTGACTTGGGAGTAAGATAATTCCACACTTCATATTCAAAAGAGGAATTGGAAAACTGGCAGAACACATTGAATGAACTGTCTACAAGGTGATGTGCAAATATCACTAAAGCAGTCTGTTGTATGATAGCTGAGGTATGTGATTTAACTTTGTATGATGGTTTGGGTAATATAAATACTTTCTTTATAGATTATGAAAGATAGGTACTAGAATGTCAGAGATTGTTAACTCTAGATCAAGCACTGAGGGCTACTCCTACTAGAGGGTGGGGTACTTATAAGAAGAATATAGGAGATTGGAAAAAGTGTAGAAGGTTGATATGGGTAAGGTTTGGTCAAGTAGAAACAAAGGTCGTAGAAAAGTATGATGGCCAGAATGATCCCAGAGACCACATACAACTTTATATGGAAGCTTGGGGAGCAATTACACGAGAAGAACGGGCGCATGCCTTCATCCATACCTTGGAGACAATTCCTAAAAATTGGTATTTGGAAACTGAGCTTTGACATGGTACTTCTAGCTGGCCAGAAGTGGTTGATGGATTTATAATGACATTCAAATTTGAAGATGATTGTCCACATATAGATGCAGCTTTGAATATAGTTAAGAAGAAGAGAACGAAGTTTCAGTTATTTGGAAACTTGATTGGGTTGCACATATATGAAATGTAATGGAATGCTATAATCTCTTTGCGGAAGAGGATGAAGATCCTCACAATATTGACATCAAATAATAAGAAGGTAATTGTGAAGTAAATGGACCTAATATTGAAATACCTAATATAACAAAGCCATTGAAGACGAAGAAGGTGAATATAGGGTCAGAGGTTGAACTGAAGTACAAAAAAATAGGAGATTATTGGGATAAAGACACAGTCAAGAAGATAACAAATCTCTTGCATGAATATCAGGAGTTGTTCCCCACTAAGTTTTTAGATATGAAGCGCATAGTAGGAGATTTGGGAGTAATGAGGATTCCTCTAAAGCATGATGTGAAGCCTATCAAACAAAGACCTTATAGATTGAATCCAAAATACAAGGAGAAGGTGAAAGAAGAATTATACAAAATATTAACAGTTGGGATAATCAAACTTGTCGAAGAGTTTGAATGGCTAAGTCCCATGGTGGTTCAGGAAAAGAAGGCAAAAGGGAAAATTAGAATTTGTGTTGACATAAGGAAATTGAATGATGCATACCTACATGATCCCTTACCTACACCATTTACAGATGAAGTATTAGACAATGTAGGAGGACAGGAGGCCTATTCTTTCAAAGACGACTTTTAAAGATACCATCATATCAGAATTGCACCAGAATATAGACATAAGACAACTTTTTCTACTGAGTGGTGCTCCTATCAGTGCACGGTGATGCCTTTTGGATTGAAGAATGCACCTGCTCTCTTTTCCAGAGTCGTATTTGCGATCTTTAAAGAATATATACACAATTTTTTGGAAGTTTACTTCGAAGATTGGAAAGTCTTTGGTCTATTAAAGAAGCATGAGGCAAGATTAAGGTTGATGTTGGATACATGTAGGCAGTACCAGATCTCATTGAACATGAAGAAGTGCATATTTTGTGCACCATTTGGTATACCGTTGGGACATGTTGTTTGTAAATAGGGTTTAATGATGGATCTCGCGAAGACTGCAGTTATTGTGAACCTGTCAGCACCAAAAACAGTGAGACAACTGCGGATGACACTGGGAAACACTCGCTACTACATAAATTTTATAAAGGGGTATGCATAGAGTACTACGCTGATGGAGAAATTGTTGAAGAAAAATGTGACTTTTCATTGGAGCGACGAGTGCCAGAAGAGCTTGGATGTCTCGAAAGAGAAGATGGTAACTACGTCTATTCTAGTTTTACCAGACTGGAAGAAGGATTTCCATGTACATGTTGATGCATCTTGCATAGCATTGGGTGTAGTGTTAATGCAACCAGGAGTAGGAGAAATTTATCATCCCATAGCGTTTGCAAGCAGGAAACTATCCAACATGGAAAAGAACTATAACATGAAAGAAATAGAGGGATTAGCTATGGTATATGCATTACATAAGTTCAAATTCTACTTGTTGGGAGCACATTTCAAAATGTTCATTGATCACTCCGTGCTAAAACATTTGGTGAATAAGCCTGTTTTAGGAGGAAAGATCTGCCAATGGTTGTTATTATTCCAGGAGTATGACTTCGAAGTTACAACGAATCCATATAAATTGAACGTTGGGCCTCATCATCTATCGAGAATAGAGGTAGGAGAAGAACCCACAAATATCAAAGATAACCTGCCTGATGCACAACTATTCATAATTATTGTCGTAGATGATCACTTCATTGATATTATTCAGTTTCTAGCCACAGGAATGACACCTGTGGAGTACTCTATGAAGCAAAAGAAGGAATTGGTGGTTAGAGTAGCTGATTTCTCGTTGATTGCTGGAAACTTGTACAAAATGGGACTAGATGAAGTATTGCGCAGATACATCCCTAAACATGAATGATAGAGTATTTTGACAGAAGCTCATGGAGGAGTCACAGGTGGGCACTATGCAGGAAAAGTCACTGCACAGAAAATCTTGAGAGTTGGGCTATGGTGACCCATACATAAGGATGCAAAATAATTCTGTCAAGCATGTGATGTACATCAAAGAAACGGAAGGCCATCTAGAAGAGACAAGATGTCACTAATAACACATGTAACTTTGCAGGCTTTTGACAAATGGGCTATTGACTTTGTTGGACCTCTCAGTCCGCCAGGAAAAAGGACTGGTGCGAGATTTATCATCACTACCGCTGATTATTTGACAAGATGGGATGAGGCACAACCAGTGAAGGATTGCGGTGCAGAAACTGCTTTGAAGTTCATCTTTGAATATATACTGTTCAAGTTTGGTTGTCTGGAGATTTTGTTGAGTGACCAAGGCACATATTTCTTGAATAAGACTATTGAAGCACTAACTGACGAATTTGAGCTTTACCACCAGAAGAGCACTCCTTATCATCCTCAAGAAAATGGAACAGTGGAAGCTTTCAATAAGATTCTGGAGAATGAATTGACCAAGGTATGCAATGTGAACAGAGATGACTGGGATTTAAAGATTCCACCGAGGTTGTGGGAATATAGAAAAACATGCAAGAAATTTACAGGGCAGACACCGTTTAGATTGATATATGGACAATAGGTAGTTATGCCTATGGAATACATTGTGCTAAGTTTGAGAATTGCAACTGTCAGAGATATGGTAGACCCTAACATTATGAAGGAAAGAATGTCGCAGATACTAGCTCTAGAAGAAGTCAGGTTCATAGCAGGGTTCCATCATCAAGTGTAGAAAGCAAGGGAGAAAGCCTGGAATGACAGGAATATCAAGAAGAAGACATTTTGAGAAGGAGATCTTGTATAATTATATGACAGCAAATTCACGAAATTCCAAGGAAAATTTAAAACACATTGGCTAGGACCATATATCATCAAGCACATCTTTGATGGTAGGTGAAATTTAGCTCACAAAGTTGAATGGTCAACTAATTCCAAGATGAGTGAATGGTAGAAGATTGAAGATATACAGGGATGAATCTATCCCTGGAACTTCACACTGAAAAATGAAGGGAAGGAAGTCTTAGTGCCACCTGCAGTTGAAAGTGGGCGTGGGAATATAAACTACTCTACAGAAAGGGACTTTGCCAAAGGAATATTACTGTGTGATACTCAGGAGTGTGACAAAGTCCAAAGGAACTGTGACAAAGAAAAGGTGATTGCACTATGAGGGAAGGTTCGTCGAAGTTGACTGGAAATATGACCGTTGCAAGGAAAAATCTATCGTTAAAAGGAAATTATCGTTAAGGGGTGCAGGAGAAGAGAATTTATGAAGCACAATTGGTTGTATCTAGCCCCACACCTACATTAAATGAGCAAACCTTGAACCAATCCTAGGTCTAGAATTCAAATTCGTTATAAAAGCTATATCTTGTGCCACATTTGACACTTTGTTGTCTAGAGAAGTTGAGAAATTGCATCTAAGTGTGAAGAGAAGAGAGCTTCTGTATATCTGAGAAGAGCTTTGAGGAACTTGTTAAAATATTTGCAGAAAGAGGATTAGAGGGCATTATGGAGGCACAAGCAGCACCCATGTACCCAAGGTGCCAGAGATCGCCCAGAAAGTAGGTAGCCATAGAACCATGACCACAAAAGAAGCAAGAGAAGAGACTAGCTGAGGTCCCTGGGTCAAAACTAAGAATATCCCCAAGGAAGAAAACATAGAAGGAAGTGCACACGAAGAACAAAGAAGATAAAAGGAAGAAGCCTATGTTGAAAGGAAAGAAGTTGATGCAGCAGAAGGCGCCTCAACAAATCAATGATAGTGAAGAGGATGTTGAATTTCACCACATGGAGGCAAAGGACAAAGAGATTCCCATTGTGCTCCCACCTTACATGCCGCCAAGGAAATTGAACGGCAAGTCGGTTAAGGAACCAAAGGAGGGAAAATTTGCCATGTACACTCCACTGCTGTTGGAGGAAGTTCCATTTGAGGGTGAAGTATTGGGGAAGATCCCCTAGTTGAATATGGAAGACGGATAATTTAACGATCGAAGAAAATACCCGCAATTTGAACCAAGTAGATATTTGAAGCAGGTTCGGTACCCAGAAAGTGGTGTCACGAGGCTGGAGCTATTCTAGTGGGCTATAGGATTGTAGAGAGAGGGCCTCTTGAATATGCTGAATGTGCCACACTTCGGCTTATGCACATCAAGTACAATATGTGTGCGGCAACTCCTCGCATTAGTGCATGATGGATGCATCTAGCCAGGGACAAAGATCTTGATCGATGAGATGTTAATCAGAAGAATCAAAACATTGCCTCATCAGAGAAAATACCCTGCAAAAGAATGTGTGGGAAAAAACAAGGACAAGGAGATGGCATAAATGACGAAGGAAAAGTTCAGACTAGTGAAGAAGTTGTGGGGATATGATATCAATTCCATCGATGAACAAGGAGTGCATTTCATCGTGCACATCTTGGCAGGTAAGATAATGAGGAAATGTAGGGCCAATGAGGCTACTGCAACTGTAGTATCTTTGGTTGTGCAGGGGTCTAGTTTAACTGGCTTGCCTATCTGTGCAAGGAATTTTTAACATATTACAGGGAAGCATAGGAAGAGAGGAAGACATTCCACTACACCTGGATGATAATCCTCATCGTGCTAGTTGCGTGGAAAGAACCAGAGGACTCGTAGTTTCCATCTGTCAAGGTGGATGTTTGTGAAGAAACGAGGTATGTGTCCCTATTGTTTACTAAGGAGATGACGCATGTAACGGATAATAGGATTTTCTTTGTAGTGATGGCAATGGATCTACACATGGTGGTGAATCAACATCCAAGGTTGTCACCTAGTTTATATAAGCAGTGTTGTCACATTGCAAACTTCAAAGCAGACTTCCATAGAGCCTATGTGAAGGCAATGAAGGACCCAACCAGGACATGGCACCCATTTCCATACATAGTAACCAAATATGATTTGCTCACAGTAGTACAACAATGACTGGAAGAATGGATGACTCCACCTAGTGGAGCGGTTGGAACGAAGAAGGGTACCTCATAGGATGCAGGTATAAGTGGAAAGGATGTAGAGATAGAAACAGAGGAAACAAAGCAAGAGAATGAGGAACCCCTAAGTGATGCAAGAGTAACAGAGGAGTCACCTTTTATTGTTAGAAGGAGAGAAACAAAAACTACGGTAGGTAAGAGGAAAAAGCAGAAAGCAGATAAATCCAAGGGTGCAGAAGTGATTTTCCTCACTGATGGGGACATCGATGAGATGAGAAAGAAGGTCCAGGAGATCACAGTGGAGACTTGGGATATAATTGATGATCACTATAGAACGATCTTGGCTAAGGTACAACAAAGCATCGTGGAGATGAAGGCGTTTCCACAAATAGAAAAAAAAACCAGAACAAATAACTCAACCATTGCAGGTAGAGAAAAGAATAGAAACGCAATTCAACGTTAAATTTTGCAAGTGTTAGCTGGGGCACTATAGTTCTACACACGAGAGGACAAAGAATGGGCCAAATCATGGAAAACCGTCAACATAAATATTACCACGCTACCCATTTAGGTGTTACATGAATTACATCAATGTTTAACAATCGAGCTGCAAGAGTTGGAACAACGAACCTCGACATTGACAATATAGGTGGAAAAAGAGAAAGTGTTGGCTGTGGAGCCTAATTATCTTCTTTATTCATAGGTATCGCTGCATCAGACCTCAGTTCATAATGTGGCAGTAGAATTTATGTTTAATTTAGGGTTTTTTCCCTAGAAGGCAACCCATCGCTACATATGAGGGAATTGTATTGCGGCTATGTAAATCAGTATTCTGAGCGAGAAAGAGAGAGGAGATTGTGTGAGAGCAAAGGGGGAATTACAATGGATCTATTGTGGGTTGTATCTCTTCATTTGGTTGGATAATATAAAAGGAAGGACTGGTTGTTTCTCCATGGACATAGCCCAAATTGGGTGAACCACATATATTTGTGTCTCTCTTGCTTTTATGTGTTTATATTTCTGCAATATTTTATGTGTTCCATTGTTCTGTAATATATAATTCTCTAACGGAAAGTTGCAATGAAGAAGGAGCTAGAGAAGGTGGCTAAGCATAGAGATGATGCATGTTAGCGACAACAACAGTTAGAAAAATCCATCGAAGAGACGTGCAGCACAGTCCCAGACATGAAGGTTGGTGAGGAGGAACCACCAGTAGAGAAGGTCACGAATCTCACCCTCACGATCAAGGAATCAAAGAACAATAGATATTACCACGCTACCCATTTAGGTGTTACAAGAATTACATCAATGTTTAACAACTGAGCTGCAAGAGTTGGAACAATGAACCTTGACATTGACAATACAGGTGGAAAAGGAGAAAGTGTTGGCTGTGGAGCCTAATTATCTTCTTTATTCATAGGTATCGCCGCATTGGACCCCAGTTCGTAATGTGGCAGTAGAATTTATGTTTAATTTAGGGTTTTTTTCCTTAGAAGGCAACCCAACGCTATATATGAGGGAATTGTATTGCGGCTATGTAAATCGGTATTCTGAGCGAGTGTGAGAAAGGAGGGAATTACAACGAATATGTTGTAGGTTGTATCTCTTCATTTGGCTGGACAATATAAAAGGAAGGACTGGTTGTTTCTCCATGGACATAGCCCAAATTGGGTGAACCACATATATCTGTGTCTCTCTCGCTTTTATATGTTTTCTGTGTTTATATTTCTGCAATATTTTATGTGTTCCATTGCTCTGTAATATATAATTCTCTAACGGAAAGTTGCGATGAAGAAGGAGCTAGAGAAGGTGGCTAAGCAAAGGGACGATGCATGTCAGCAACAACAACAGTTATAAAAATCCATCGAAGAGACTTGCAGCATAGTCCCAGAGATGAAGGTTGGTGAGGAGGAACCACCAGTAGAGAAGGTCGCGAATCTTGCCCTTGCGATCAAGGAATCAAAGAATACACTGGAAAAGATAAAATTTGAGTATGAAGTGGAGATATCAAAGCTGCAAATAAGGCTGCAACTAGGCACACCACCAGAAGTGTGGGGGCAGAGGCAGAAAGACTTAAAGGTAGCATTGAAAGGCATCTTCGACATAGTGGCAGACTGCAGGAAATTATTGGATGACATGATGCAGATTTGGACCTCACTGCGGGAGGATACAAACATCCAAAATATTGAGGAAGAATTACAAGGGAAGCAGAAGCAACACGACAAGATCTTAGCGATTGTAAATACCCTACTAGTATTGCAGAAGCTCGCGAGTGTTAATGAAGGAAAGAACCTCCAAAAGTAGATAGATGATCTTTAGAGGAAGGAGAAAATTTCGCAAGCGAGAACTCAGCCATGGCATGGCAACACCCTCAAACTTTCTCAAGAAGTGGATGAAAGGATCAAAGAGTTGAAGAAAAAAGATGCAGAAATACTATAGAATGTTGTTGGTAGGTATTTATTTATACATGAAGAAAGTCATCCCCACAAATCTCTCATCAAAATTTTCCACATTTCTCTTATACAAAATAACAACTTTAATAATAATTATAAATAAATTGTTATTCTAACCATTAATTAAAAATTATACTAAATATTTATTATTTATTAATTTGATTATTTAAAAAATATTAAAAAACGATATATTAAATCTTCATTTACCAAATAACAACAATACCTTTTTTTAAATGCAAAATTGAAACAATACAAAATTATCATTTTATTTATAACCTTACTTTGTGCATAATTATCACTTCTCTAGAAAAGAAAATAACAAAGACAGAGATTCAATCAACCAGGAATTTAACACATGTATTAATGTAAGATACAGTGTCCTCCAACATTAACGCTGAAAGGACCATCACTATCTCTTCATGTTTCTTGAAAAAAATATGTTATTGGTCCATAATAAACTAATTTGAACTTAACCAGAAGATAATTTATAATTCCAAACAGAGAAATTGAACTAATTTATAATTCCAAACAGAGAAGTTGAACTAGTCGACAACTGAACTAAAAATATCACTAAAAATTTAAAATTTAGTTTTCGAGAGGGAATGAAAACTTCGGTTGACAGTTGAACTTGACACGTGGAAATGTGTACGGACTGCGATAATAAAGAAATTGAGGGAATAAATGCTGAGGTGGCAGAGATTTGCCCAATGAAAGGGATTATCTTACTTTCTCTGACAAGGGATTATCTTACTTTCTCTGACGCCGGAGAGGCACGTTGGATCAACAGTTTATACGATGTGACATACACAATTTATAAATTTAAAATTTAGTTTTGGAGAGGGAATGAAAACTTCGGTTGACAGTTGAACTTGACACGTGGAAAAGTGTACGGACTGCGATAATAAAGAAATTGAGGGAATAAACGCTGAGGTGGCAGAGATTTGCCCAATGAAAGGGATTATCTTACTTTCTCTGACGCCGGAGAGGCACGTTGGATCAAAAGTTTATACGATGTGAGATACACAATTTATATAAATACCCAACGGAGTATTCTTTTTTTTTTCAGAAGAAAAAAAGCATAATATGTATTATATTATATTGAGAAAATATATATAACAGATGTTGTGTTGCACATTCTCATATGAGTGTAGTAAGAGTACCCAACGGAGTATTCTTTACGAGCGTCGGCGGTTGCAATAAACATCCAGGATTTCAAAATCTTTTGACGCACTCGCTGGATTTCTTCATTCATATTTTGGAGGCCAAGAAATTCAGTTCATTTACAGTGGTATGTAAATGGTTTATTAATTTATTAGATTGTGGGTTTTTTTTGGAAAAAGAGGATTGAAATATATTTGAAGTAGTTGAAAAGATGGAAAAAAAAAGAATTTAGTTTTATTTTATATTATTAATTTGAAATGGGTTTCAGTTCATTTACAGTGGTATGTAAATG
>APFE031100047.1:0-15977 GCA_000404065.3 Pinus taeda
AAGCTATGCTGGTGTTTGGCTTCTCTTGGCTTGCAGAAAAGATAAAATAATAATAACAGGGCATCAGGTGAATTGTTGTCAAGGTGGAGATTGTTGAGATTTTTCTGTTTGAGTCAAATAGGCAAAAAATCTCTGAAGGATGACAACAATAGGGATTCAGTTCCTAGATTAGCTCCAGGTTGTTGGGAGGGAGTTAATGCCTCCTATATTTGATGTGAGGGAGTTATGAGGTTGTTAGATTCTCTATTCTATATAATAGGCAACCATTCGGATGGTTTGCTGAGAGAGTGTGAGAGTTTCTTGATGTAATCTCCAATTTATTTAATATATTCCTGATGCCTATGTTTGGTGGACGTAGCCCAGATTGGTTGGGTGAACCACGTTAAATATTGTGTTTATGTGCTTCTGCTGTTTAATTGTTTATTTGCTGTATACCTGATCCAACAGTAACTAGCCTTTGGTGACGACTAAACATGCATGGTTTATTGAGGTGGCCAGTGGTATTATTTCCAAATGTGTGGTCGTTTTTTGTTTCACGTGTGCTATGGTCACTTTGGTTGTTCTTTCCTTTGTGGAGTTGCCTGTGGGTATGTGCAAGAAAGCAGTGAAGGAAATATTATGCGTCGATAAGCTTTTAGATGTATGACAATGCATGAAAAACAATTACACAGGTGGAATTGGAATCAACAAACATAAAAATAATATATTTTCTTTTCTACTTGGAATCGTTGTAAAATCTTTGGATTAAAAAACAATAGTAGGTTGAACTAATAAATTCAACTATATTTTCGTGAATGCATAGTTAAAATTATATTTAACATTCCTTCTTTATTCATTATGTGATTTCCTACGTGATGTCATGTATCACAATACTGTATAATTTTTTTGTAGGTTCAAACTGTAGATTGTAATATGTTAAAACAATTGACTTGAATCTACTCTACGCATCAGCGAAAACAATAATTGATCTATGAAATCATGAAGCATAAAAGAAATAATTTCAATCACACATAACACAATAATTTTCTGGGGAAAGCCATAGCTAAAAACCCATGAAATCTGTATATTGCATTAAAAATAAGATCTAAGAAGAAAATAAAATGCTTGTTCAACCTTAAAAATCTCTGCACAATTACAATCAATCTCACTTCTTCACAAACCAGCTCAAGCCAATATTTAGCCAAATATGTTGTTTTCCAAGCTCTTACCTCCTTGTGCCGTTTCCTAAGGAATTAACCCATATTTAATTGGGAAATTTCTCATCTATAACCGCACAATCCGTCCATAGGTTTCCTTTGATTGCATGCGTCACTTGTTTAATTAGACGATTTTACAACTGATAGTACATTGTCCCTGAACTCAAATCTCAACTAGGTCTTTCTTAGAACTGACATGCGTGAGTTATTTATGAGTGAACTATCAGTTATCTGATTAATCACTGCATGTGAATTAAATCCAAATTAATTCACTTGACCTCTTGCTAGTTCATCCATCAGTTAGAACTAGTTTAACTGAATTTGACTCAATTAAACTGAACTAAATAATTACAACTCAATAATAACTCAACCTGGGCCCTTAAAATGTAGGGATCACTCTACATGACTCTAGATAGACTCCCAAATCGAATTCACTGAGCCAACTAAGTCAACTTAACTTAGTTAACTATTACAAGTTGCTATGAGAATTAGAATTAGAATTTAATTCCTAATTTAATTCAAGGACAAATTAAATTAGGGTTTTTCTTGATGCCATTTTTAACATTTCTTGTTGTTATTTTCAACACTCCCTCTCAACAAGAAAGGAATTCAACTCTATCCTCATCCGGTACCTTTGGAATGTTCTGTATGCAACAATTGTCACTGTTGTTGTTGCTACTGCAACATCTGCAACTGAAAAGCATCCAAATAAAATAAAATGAATCAACAGTGTCTGCAACTATCTACTAGGAAAATTGTGTTGTTGTTGACTCTGCTACTAAGCCTCATGATTTGCTGTCAACACTGCTCTACACTCCTCAGTGTCTGAGTGACACTGATCCTCCTGCTACTGAATATTGTGGGTCCCCGTAGCAAAGTAATGATCCATGAGACAAAAAACACCTCAATGGATCCTGCCCAATTTCTAAACTATTGGGACTATTGCTTCACATCACTCCACCTTTCACCTGGATGTATGGTTTCATTTGCTCCCTCTACCCACTTGGCTCGAAATTCCCCCAACTAGAGGTCTCTAATTGAGTGGATATCTCCACTTGATCTCCTCTCTATTTCTCCAATTGTGGTTGCTCCACAACTCGCTGAGGTTGCTTCTAAGGTTGCATGTTAAGAGGTAATTTATGCTACCTCTCAATTACCAAGTCTCTAACCTTTTCCTTGCTTCTCAAGGCTTTGCATGCATCTTTTACCTCAAGTGCATACAGGTTCTTGACTCACACACCTATCTATTTCACCTGTCATGTGGCGATGTGGCTAAGGAAAACCTTTCCTTTACTAAAACTCGCATCATAGCCATGGTCTTCCAATACCATGACATAAACAAGATTTTTCTTTAGTCCTGGAACATTCATCACATATGTGATTCTGAGAGGGGCGTCAGACTCCCTCTGAAAAGTAAAAGTACCGATGTTAGTTGTGCTATATCTCCTATCATCTCCAAACTCTATGTTTTGTTTGAGGTATTTCTCCTCTAGGTCACTGAAGAGATCTCTATTCCCCGTCATATGGACCGAGACACCTCTCACGGAGGCTTCACTCAATGAACCTATGACATATCATGTGCGTTCATGGCGTATTAAACAATACCCTTAATTTGACTACCTATTGGAAAATATCTCTAAAAATCACATTATTTAACCCCCTACCAATATGAATGCAATACACCTTCCCAATTTAAAAAATTCTAATTGTACTAGATATTGTAGGTATCCATTTTTTCATTAGCATTTTTTATACCCCTTTATATTTTTTCATTAACTTTGAGCTCCATTTTTTATACTTGCTAATATAAAAATCCTTTACCCCCTATATATCCCCCAATACATTATGTCATTTTTTCCTCAATATATACCCCCCAATATGAACGCACGTGCTATGGTATTGCTTCCCAAGTGAAGCTCCCATGGCACCTCTGTCGAGATACCACATGCTTCCCATTACAGTTCTTGCCATGGATGCAATGAGTGTGAAATCAAGTTCGAATTGTGAAGCTAGAGCTTCACCTGCTGCTGCTATTGCAGGCTCCTTCTTGCTTGTTTTATTCTGTGTGCATTTTGTGGCATAGTGCTCGAACTCATGACAGTGAAAACACTTGATGTTTGGCAAGTCCTTTTTTCCACCCTCCTTGCCTTGGGACTTCTTTCCTTGGTCTTTCTTTTCTTCGTTGACTAATGAAAAGTCCTCTTCCACTTCTTTGGATGAGGTCCCATCTTTGATGTTTTGCTGAATCTCTTCCTATACCAAGTCAGACCATAATCGATCCCGCTCTAGTAGCTTCTCCCTCCCATTAACTGAGTCTTGGTAGTTGTGCCAACTCTTGGGGAAGTCCTAGAAGTGCTAGGCTCACCAGATCTTCTTCAACAACGGTAACACTGACATTTCCAAGCTCATCCTGACATTGCATCAACTTGGTCATTTACTTCAGTATTGAGTCGCCCTTCTCCATCTTGATCTTTCTGAGCTTGTTCTTTAGTGTCAGCTTCCTATGGGCACTGTTGTTTTGAAACAGGTCTGTTAAGGCCTTCCACATTGAAAATGGAGTTTCCTTACCATGGAGATTCGAGACAATATGATATCGAACTCGTTCTAGGATAATTCTTCTCGCCTTTGCTACACACTTTCTCCACTCTGTTAGATCTTTAGAATCAAATGTTGGAGGCTTCGGGATATCATGATCTATGAATTTATTCAGCTCGTTGTCTTCCAACACAGCTTCCATCTTGTCTTTCCAAGCAATATAGTTTGAACTACCCTCAAGGGCATATTTGAGTCTCAATCTGTAGAACAACATCCCGCTGGCTCTGAAGTATGATTATGCAAATTTCATTTCTCCTGCAAGAAAAAAATCTTATTCTCTTGTTCTATAGTGATTTCAACACCAATACCATGTAGAATTTTCTTGTAGATTCAAACTGTAAATTATAATATGCTAAAACAATTAACTTGAATCTACTCTACTCATCAGTAGAAACAATAATTGATCGATGAAATCACGAAGTAGAAAAATGAATAATTTCAATCACACATAACACAATATTTTTCCAAGGAAAGCCACAACTAAAAACCCCTGCTATCTATATATTGCATTAATCAGAAGATTTGAGAAGAAAATGCAATGCTTGTTCAACCCGAGCAGTCTCTCCATAAGTACAATCAATCTCACTTCTCCATAAACCAACTCAAGCCAATACTTAGCCAAATCTGTTGTCTGCTAAGCTCCTATTTCCTTGCAAAATTTCCTATGGAATTAGCCCATATTTAAGTGGGAAATTCCTTATCCATAATAGCATAATCCATCCATAGGCCTTCCTCTAATTGCATGCATCACGTGTTTAATTTAGATGATTTTACAACTAACAATACATTGTCCCTAAACTCTAATCTCAAATGGGTCTTTCTCAAAACTAACATGAATGAGTTATTTATGAGTGAATTATCAAGTATCTGATTGATCACTACATGTGAATTAAATCCAAATTAATTCACTTTATCTCTCACTAGATCCTCCATCAGTTAGAACTAGTTTAACTAAATTTAATTTCGTTAAACTGCATGTGAATTAAATCCAAATTAATTCACTTTACCTCTCACTAGATCCTCCGTCACTTAGAACTAGTTTAAGTGAATTTAATTTCGTTAAACTGAATTAAATAATTACAACTCAATAATAACTCAACGTGGGCCTACATGAATCTAAATAGACTCCCAACTCGAATTCACTGAGCCAACTAAGTCAACTTAACTTAATTAATTGTTACAAATTGATATGAGAGTTAGAAAGACAAATTAAATTAGGGTTTTTTAATACTATTTTTAACATTTCTTGTTGTTATTTTCAACAAATACATAGTTCGCATAAAGATTTATTTCATAAATGTAAATATCAAAAACATCAATACATATACAATAATTATGTGTGGTTCACGACCACCCTTGGTCACCGCTACGTCCACGGCTTAGAGACTACGTTGATCCGCGGGGATCAAACCTTTCAGCCATCAAAAGACATGACCCCAAGAGATTACGGGAATTGACCCTCTGGCGAGGCCCCGACTTGACTGATTGAACTAACTCTAGGGCTAATTAATACATCATCTTCATATTAAGAGTTCAATAATTTATATTAATACCCCTTCCTATTAAGAGTTCAATAATTTATATTAATACCCCTTCCTATTAAGAGTTCAATAATTTATATTAATATCCCTTCCTATTGAGAGTTCAATAATTTATATTAATACCCCTTCCTATTAAGAGTTCGATTTATGTAGTGTTAAGGTTTGGATGCGTGATCAAACCTAATGTGTTACAACTGTTATGAAGGCGCTTAACTAATTCGTCGGAGCAAGATTCGAACACACCACCAAAAAGTCCATACCATTTCATTTTATATATTCAGTTCAAATTTTTAAGCTACAAATGTTATGGGACTAAAATTCTCTGCCCTATCTGGATCAAATCACAATGGACAAATATTTTCCGTCTCAACTTTCACATCAAATTCACATTCAAAATCACGCATGTGATATTCCATCTTGAAATGGAAATATAACATAAAAATGGTAATGGGATGGGTGTACTGGAAAGCTTTGTAATGATCCTGAGCCTGCACTCTGCACTCTGCACTCTGCACACCGATCTTGAGCCTGTGTTCAATCTCCAAGTTTGTATATGATCGATTTCAACAACAAATTACAACGATCCTGAGCCTGTGTTCAATCTCAAGTTTGTATATGATCGATTTCAAAACAACAAATTATTAGTTTCAATGCTTGTCTCAGAAGTTATTTTCAGCTAGTGATACAGTCTATTTTTCTTAATAACTTGGCGTCATTGTTCATGGCGAGAAGTGCAGATTGAAAACCACATCGCAATAACTTAGTTTCACCTAGGCCTCTAAAGAAAAAACACTACTCCAAATACAAATCAACTTTCGCTTCTTCTAGGGTTCTCTCGATTTCGCCAAATATTGATGCCAACGTTTCAACATAATCCACAAGCTTCTAGCGAGGATTGATGGGAGGCTCAGACAACTTCGCTGCAAACAAGCTTCCATTCGCTTAAATCAAACTCTACGTGGCCATAGTTTCATCAATCTGAAACCTAAGAAAATAGTATCAAAACAACACAGTTTACAAAGGTTTCCCACATTTCTTAAAATATAAATCGAGAACTAGAGGCAAAGCAACATCAATCTACCCAAACTTTACATGTTTTTTGCAAATTATAGACTAAAAAAATAGTTGTAAAATCTAAGTCAACTACAATCTACATGAATTGCATATAGATGAAAGTAAAAGGTAAATTCACAACACGAGCACTCTCGAATAAATGAAAGCAAGAGAAAAGCAATAACCAACAAAATAACCAATGCAGTGTGGTGTGATAAAGACGAGGAAACATTAATTTGGACAAGGAAGCATCAATTTGCACAAACCTGACATGACTGGTGTGATAAAGACGAGGAAACATTAATTTGGACAAGGAAGCATCAATTTGCACAAACCTGACATGACTTTCACAAATTATAGACTAGAAAATGTAGATGTAAAATTAATATCAACCATATATATGAATTGCATATAGATAAAAGCAATAAGCAAATGAAATTATATTAATAACAATCTACATGAACGACATATATATCAAAGTAATAGGCATATGCACTACAAGAGAACTCTAGACAATGAAGAGCAAGAGTGTTCGAATGAAGAATGTTACCTTATACCATAATAGTCTAGAAATAAAGTTAATCAATTTATGCAAGTAAGGTTTTTAAATGATAGGAGATGGGTATTTAAGTGCTTATCCTTCTCCTCATTGCTAAAGTTAAGAATCAAGATGAAAGGTTTACTGAAAACTATGGGAGTTGGTTGAAGTAGATTAGGTTATATTATGTGTGTGGCATCAAATCATGAGAGGTGAGTCACCATGAAAGCCATATGAAATGATGTGAATATACTAGGTATTCCCTCGAATATATGGGCCAATGAGAGCATTGTTGTCTTCACAAATTGCACATCCAAGATTTGTGCGAAAAATCCTCAACCTCACACAGTGTTCTTTGTGGCAATGCTGAGAGAAGGGGTTGTCACCTAATCCTAATTCTCTTCATCTAGGCTCTCTCATAGAGAACCAAGGGGTAGACCCTAATGAAAATTTCTAAGGAAGACTTGTTAAATGTAAGAAGTTATAGGAGATTATGATGTTAATTAAACAATTAAGTATTCACCATTTGAATAACTTTAAATATAACTTGAAATGAAACTGATTAACAATTACAAATAACTATGAGCATATAAACATCAATAACTTAGATATATCAAATATATTCACCAAGATAGATATTGCATGATCTGAAAATGGAGGAGGTATCTTTTTCCTCTTCTCGAAAATAAAACAAACAAATAAACAAGGACTATTTTGATGCTTTGTAAGGTAATAATGGGTCTTGACACAAAACATGTTTTTTTAATGTCTCTTCAAGTCATGAGTTAGTCTTCGTATGTAAACTTAACATAAGCAACATAATATCACATAACTCATACAAGCATCATGAAGAGCATAACAAATGATTTGTTGACGGAGTTCACCCCTCTTGGGCTACATTTCAGGGCCTGCCAACATAGCTAGACCACTCCATATATTCAGTGTAAAAAGGAGTACATAAAAGTTTTCTCATGAAAACATGTGGCTATTACCCCTACAAGGTAATGTTCTCCTACAAAGAACTCTTACATAAAGCAACAATACAATGCATCTCCTACAAATATCCTATACTCCAACTAAAATGAGCTTACATGAGCATATAAGTACTTCAATTCCACATTGAAGAGCATAAACAAAACTTCCTCAACATAACATCGTGATAGAATTAAACCTAAGTTGAACCCAACATGTAACAATTGTTGTAGTAGACTTCTGAAGTTGAGAAAACCCCTACAAGGCCTTCTCCGTGCTCAAACATCTTCCAGAACTGCTTCAAAAACCTGATTGATCCATACACCCTTGGTCTTCAACTTGCAAAAATACTCCTTAGATGTGCTTGAATCAGCAATTAGAGGTCACCATTGGACCCAAAATATCCAAAAACCCCTAGGTAGACTCTTCTTGAGCTCAATTTGGTCAAAAACTAAAAAATATATGGCTCCTCAAGCTCTCCTTTGAGTTTTGTTGTTAACTATCCTACAAATTGGACCAACAATCTAACTGTCCTAATAATACGCCTTGTTTTTTGCTAATGAAGCAACAAATTCACTCTTCACCATTGCAATTTGTTGGAAATTTAAATTAGCCAATAACCCCTTAAGATCGAACATTCGGGTCATATGGCCACATAAGGCTACGAGCTGGGCCTTCATGCCCGCCCCTACCTGCCTAGCCCTTCAAACTCAAGCAGGTGGTCATATTAGGTGCCACAGGATTGAGGGCCAGGCTAACAACTTTCCCTTCCTGTAGGACCCCTTAAACTCCATACGTCGTGCTCATTTGGGTGGCCATAAGGCCTGGGGCTGACCCCATTTCGTAAGCGACCTCCCCCAAGATTTTTCCATGGTTTGGTGCCGTGGTATATGACTTGGACCTAGGGCCAGTACCAAGAACCTTATCCATTAGCATTTTCCATATTAAATTTGAGATTTTGTGGCGTTCATATGGCCAGGGCTAGGGCTAGGCTATGCCCCTCTCTGTAGGTGCTCTGGTCTTGTACCCCGGTGGTTGTGTGGGTGAAAAGTGACCAGGGGTCAGGGATGGTCCTCGGGCTCCATTCTTTATACACCAAGGATCATGTGGTAGAGCGGTGACCGGGGGTCGAGGTTGGCAACCCGACCCCTCCTCCCAAATAGTGCTGTTTGAAAATTTAAATAGTAGTTTTGGCCTATGTATAATAAAACCCATCGCATCACCTATTGGAAAATCCCTGCAGTGTGAAGTTAGAGGTCGGGGGTTAGAACCTCTCAGACCTTAGTCCTGCAATACCAAAATTTTGGATACCTCTAGGGTGCCATGTGGCAAACCATGATTAGGCCACATGTCACACTGCCATTAGTCCAAATCAAACCATCATGAACCAACAAAAAAATTGCTAAAACTAGCGAACCATAACATGACAAGTGTCAGCACTTGGTTGGCTCAGGGTACACATAGTCAACCCTGCTGAGTCATGATATGGTCACCCAGCCGACTACTCGGTCAACAAACCTGCTAAAACTTTAGTTGTTGGACCAAACAACTAGCACACAATAACTTAAGTATATGATGTTAGATTGAAGCTAAATGAACATCATTGGATTCAGAACGACAAGCACTTCGACTTGATGCTAGTTTCAAGACTTTCTGGGCACTTTCACTTTTGAGCTTAAATTTGATCACCTGATCACACCTCCCCACTAGGAAATTTTGGACTCCAAAAGTTTACTTCCCTAAAAGTATAATGAGGCTTAAAATCAAAATCACCCAAAAACTCAATCCAAAATGCTTAATTTTCAACTGGTGTTGTTTATGCCCCAATCAAGGCACTTCACCTATCTTCTCTATGAAAACCTACTATCCTGTTGAATTGAGCCAATATTCTTATCGTTGTTGCAGGAACAAAATACTAATGAGTGGAATTTGAACATTCTCTTTAATCTCATCTTTACACGGCTCAAAAAATAACTTAATCTTGAAGTTAAATTGTTGAAGACAAACTTTACTCCATCTTGGAAATCAAAAGCAACATAAACTTGCTTTACCATCCTCAAACTAAGCTTGAACATAAAAAATACACTACTGAAAAATTTCAATTATGTAATTGGCTTTTCCTACAACAACATAGTCATCTTGTGCAGTCTTAAAAACAAAGATTCTATTCACACAAGTTTCATCTCGAATACTTGCATCAGTGAGTACATGACAAATTTGTAGACAAACTTGGATGATAACCTGTACATTCCAAAAGTCCTTGAACATGTGGACTTATAACAAGCCAATACATAACATCAATGAAAAACATATACTTGTTTCACATAGTGAAAATTATTGTTCAGTTTACAAAAGTACCCAAACAAGTAAACAACAACAAGTAATTACAATTTTTCAAAACAACTTTACAAACAAGTCTACCCAGTCTTTGCCTCTCTTAGGCTTATGGGTTATCTTTTTGCATCATCTTTTCCTTGAAGGTTTCTTAAGATTGTTGTGAGTCCTCTTTTGCACCACTTGCTTCCCTTGCACTATTGTTGGCTTAGGGGGTCCTAACCCAGGTTCACAATTATTTGCGCCAAATAAATCCTTACACCATTGGCCCTTTCAGAATCAATCCACGAAGCGCGGGATGAAGTCTCACCCAAAGTAGTATGGGGGGGTGCTGGAACCAAGTTTCCGCCCCCAGAGATTAGTCTGATGTCTTCTTGTGACCTAGATCTACCTTCATGCAGATCGATAAGCCTAGAAGGCTTATCGATATAACTTCTCTCAATCGACCTTTAGACCTCCGCAAAAGTCTATGATTGGCTCTTGTGGACCCTGTACAGGTAAATTAACTACTTACGCTCATTAAAGATTATTATTAACCCAGTATTAACTCAGATCTGCTTATGTGTTCGATACTTTAATAGGAAGCATTATAATATTTGCGTAAACCCTTAGTATCAATTGCGTGCAGATAATAATATAGATTAAGTAAAGTTGCGCATCATACATCATTATTTCATAAAACCCTTATTCATGACAACATAAAGTGCATTCATGCATAAAATAAGTAAAAAGGAGAAACACAAGAATTTTTGTAATAATCTTCTTCCTTGATATTCAATTAAGCTTACAGACTCAAGACTTCCCTACACACTCAGTTGCAGGGGTCCGCACACTCAGCTGCGGACTTCTACTCTAAGCCTCTGTGCACTCAGTTGTAAAGCCTCTTCCTCTCTAAGACTTCTTTCTATTCTTTCTTCTATTGCCCCATTACATTCGTCATATTGCGTTCTATCTTCTCTAAGACTCTCCTATTTATACAATCCCATGGTTCGAGAACCATGAGTATATCTCCAAAAGCAGACTCGACTTACATAAAAGAAGGGTAAAACCCTTTTTGACTCTTTAACTATCTACGCACTCCACGACCACAACTTGCGGATACTTTACATCGTTTTACATCTAAACTTGGGCTTTTCCACCAAAATTGACCCAGGGGATGCTATCCCAATAGGCCCCCAAGACAAAGATCATGACTTGCCCTCGAGTCACTTGGCTGGCGCTGAGGTCTTGCTGCGAATATCCCCCATCTCTACTTGTGCAACCACCACTTTAGCCACACTCTTTGTGGCTGCCTGCTTGATCTGTTCTACCAGCTGCACTGTGGCTGGACCTGCACTGTCCTGCTTAATCTTCTGCTACATACTCTGCAAGTTCGCCAATTTTTCTTGTGTGTTGGCCGAGACTATGTGGGCTTCATCCAACCAAGGCCCCAATCTGGCCTTAAGAACTGCCTCTTTCTTCTGCACTGCTTCCACTTGTGTAAGGAGCTGTTTAGCCTCCTATAGCTTACTAAGGTGATGTCCTATAGCAATGGTGTGCACCATTGCTCCAACTTCACCGTATTTTTGTTGGAGCTCACAGGCCTCTATTTTTAATCTCTGCAGGTTAGGATCTTCCTGTAGGGTCGTTACTACCTCCATAGCCTGCTCAAACAGTGCGGTGCAGTCCACAACCGCCGCATCCACCGTAGCGACTCCATCCTTAACAACGACTTCTCGCTGTTCCCTAACCTCCGGCGGGGTTGAAGGTTGTGAATTCAGCTTCAGTTATGTTATCTTCATATTCATCTCAAACTGAACTCTGGCCACCTTTGCCTTGGTATCGTACATGCTCACAACAAGTTTTCTGATCTTAGTCTCCAGCTATGCTTCGTCAGGGATATGCAGTTCTGGCACTGTCTCTCATGCTTCTGCCACCGTGACTGCTAACTAAGCGCTCTACACCTGGATCTTCTCTTTTTTCTTCAGGGCCTATGTCTTTTCGGTGAACATCTGCTCATTGTTCACCTGAAATTCACCTATAAGACTGAGAGTGCGCTGCTCTCATGCCCTTAACTCTATTGTCACACCTGCCTACAACATGTGAAGATACTTGTTGGGGAGCGCTGCGAGGTTGAGGCCGATATTGAGAGTACCTACGATGACTTTGTCATTGACTTCCTCTGTGCTCAATGCTCCTTATAGTAGCGCAACTGCCCGGAGATCAACTAATCTAACCATCTGCGCTGCCTGACTGGTCCCTGGTACCAAGCTTGTATGTGCGGTGCTTACCTGTCCTATGCCTACCTCTATCCTACGGGTTTGGATCTGCAGTTCACACAGATCCTTCTGAAGGAGTCCCACTAATTGCATAAACTGCTTCTCGAGTTGCTGTAGCAGTTTCACTGTGGTATCGCGCACATTATCGCGAATCTCATCAAGATTACCTTCTATGAGTGTGATTGGATCCAGCGAGGGCTTTGTTGCCTTGGTCTTCTTCTAGGATCCCTTCTTCTCCTGCTCTCTATACATTTTTATCCAGAATGGTGTGCTCTGTCCTTCCTCTCTACCATCACCCTGATCTAACTGTTCATCTTCCTCTGTTTGGGGAGAAGGGGACTTACCACTTCGCTCAGAGTCACGCTCTTCTTGTTTGGCCTGTTGCTTCGTAGTGCGCTCCTTTTCCAACCAAGCCTTTTCCTCGGCCTCTTTCCTTCACTTTTTGGCCAACTGATGGACCTTTTGCATCGCTGCCTCCTTCTTTTTCTTCTCAATGGAACTCCCCCATGGCTTCACTTGTGCTTGTGGCTAGATCGGATGGAGAATGCTAATATGCCAGCCAACGCTTGATAACCTCTTGAATGGCATCATCTGTGGCGAGGTAAGGCAGATCAAAACATTTTTTCTGCGGATCCTTTCACGCACAGATGTACACGTGGTGGAAGTCTGCTTTAATCTCTGCGTACTTTGATAACTATTCGAACTACGTCGGAGACAACCACGAATTCTAGTTGATGGCCATGAGAAGACTCACCTCCATCAACACCTAGAAGACTTTGGTCTTTGTGACCTGCATGACATCCTTTGTGGACCAAAGGGAGACAAATTGTGTAGCCTCTGACAATCCCTTGTCAATGGGAGGAAATTGACTGTCCTTCGGTAGCTCCCAAGCGACGAGCACAATGGAGAGAAACAACCACATGTAGTGGAAGGTTTTCTCTCATCCTGAGCCTCGCAACAGTTTGTAAGGAACTCGCTACAAAGGTAGCGTGACCAATTGAACTGCACTCCCTCTGCGCACTGTGTAGCTAATGAAATGATTGGCACTTGAACCTTGTCCACACGACACTTCCTCATGACTTTTCTAGCTGAGATCTGTGTATCTATTTTAACCACAAGGTTGTGATAGATGTGATGGAGTACCCATGCAGCTTCTTCACTAGCTTGAATTTTTCCTTCGTTTTCTCTGCGAGGTCACGCTCACTCGTCTTTCCACCAAACTCCTTGGCTGGATTCAACCCTGAGTGTGGCAAGGGCATGATTCAATGGATCAACATATCGATAATCGGGATCGATGTGCTCAACCACAAACATCCTTCATGCACTAGGGTCAGCAATTGCTTGATAAAAATGACGTTGATGTTGGAGCAGTGGTAGTGGGGCACCCATAATAGGTTCAACAACCCCGACTAATTCATGTCGTGAATCCATTTGACAGGCTCCAATGCGGTGACACCAGATTCCCTATAATATACCCTCTTCATATGGTTCTCCATCGCAAGGTGGGGGAACCTCTCGTGGTCTGCTAAATCCCAGTCCTCCAATTTTAAATGGGGAACTTGCACCAAGCGTAGACCTTCAAATATAATGCTTTCCGGCAATAGGGGTGTATGAATTAGAAGCTTCTCTGCATCTGGGTCTTTGGTTATCTTCACTTTTCTCTTACACCGAGGGATATAATCTGAAAACTTAGAGGTAGGCTCCACCCCCTCGGAATCTATATCCTTTGTGCCCTCTTCGGCCTCCAAATCCACCACTTTCCCCTTATCCATTGCCGATTGTTTTTCTTTCTTCTGGGCCTGGGTAGCAAAATTCTTCCTTAGTGACTCACACACTAGAATTGGCTTCTTCTGCTTGTCTTTCTTGGGTTTGGGGACTTCTCGCACCTGCGTCGGCTTTGGCCTAGGTGACCTCAGCACCATAGGCACAACAGCTGGAGCCTCCATGCTTACTACTTCTAGGGTTGCTCCCTTAGAGGCAACCGTCCCGCAGGTTCTCATAGTTTTTGCAGGGCTTGTTCCTACAATATTTTCCAAGATGAGTGTTTGATTTACCTCTAATAACTTCAAAAATGCAGGGCTAGCAAATAAATCCTCCCAATACGAGTGGTTCATAGGAAATCGACAACAAAATTTGATAAAAACTCTAAGGATGCAAAGTGTTTCCTGCTGGATGGCCATGTGTAATTTATAGGAGATTTCGAATTCAAATTTGATCGTTCCCCCCAAAATCCATCCATAAATGTTGATTTGGCGGCAGATCTCCAAGGGTTTCACTCTTAAATTCAGACTTAAATGCCAGTCACTCGCTCCTCTTAACCATCTCTGAGCTGTCACCTCATGAACAATGACCCCAACGGTCACTTTCTGGATATGTTGCGCAATATCTCTCCCCATAGTGCATCTCCCTTCGCGTGCCTTTGGATACTGTGGCATCACTCTGTTTCACGCAACCCCTCTTGCACACAGTCCCCCCAACCGGGCAATGTAGTTTAGAGTCCCGTGCCCCCTTGCAACTGCCTGGAGCACTAAGACTATGCCACCATCATGTAGTCATTGGGCCGTATCTCCTGTGTATGACTTCAATCGGCTTCCATTTACCATTCTCGGGAATGGTTCTCCATTCAACTTCGCGACTTGAACTGCGCACCATCTAGCCCTAGCCAGTGCATTTGAAACTTTTCTGGAAACATAGCAAAATTACTGTCATATAATAACACCAAATCATTTACCTTGAAGTTGTCCAGTTTGATGTGCGATCATGCCAAGGTCTTTCACGCTCCTTCTGAACCTGCTGATTAAGTCTAGCCAAGAAGCTATATTCCTCGAGTTCTTCTAACTGCATGAGCTGTTCTTCCAAGGCTCCGTAGTCTACCATTCCTATGAACACTGCTATGCATAGACTAGGTATGATATACTCCATGGGCATTACAACTCCTATGGCATAAACCAATCGAAAAGGTGTTTGACTTGTCAGCGTTCTGCAAGTAGTCTTATATGCCCAGAATATTGCTGGTACGCACACGTCCCAATTATTCTGTTGCACGTTGAAAATCTTTGTTAGCGCATTGTTATCCGGGAATAGTGTCCACACGGATGCTGCTATTCCCACTAAGATGGGTGGCTATCTTAGAAACAAACAATCAAAGTCTACTATTGTTTTCTTTTCTGAAAATAGACAAGAGGAGAACCAAGAAGACCAACCTAAGTCTTGTGTTTGATTTCCTCTCCTTCTTGATAGATCTTCGCCGCTTCTTCTTTGTCTGCCCAGCTTCAAAAGAACCTGTGGAATCACAGCAACATAGTACTATCGAAGAAACAAGGATCTAAATTCATAAATAATACAGGATCATATGTGTATTAACCATATAAATGCATATATAAACAAGTACACAAGAATATGGAAGGAAACAAAGAATAGCTTTATTAAGATGAAAAGTAGCAAGAGGATTACAACCATGTGCTCTGACCCAGCATCATCCTCCAGCTAG
>APFE031100047.1:23780-55770 GCA_000404065.3 Pinus taeda
TCATCTTCTGGGATCTTGATTAGTGTCTTCTCTTTGATATTTCCTGCTTCCACTTGGAGAATGATGATCTCTTACTCATCCCTGGTCGAAAATAGAGAGGCAAGTGTCAGAGGGGAAGCTTCTGGAAGATTCCATGATCTTCCACCTCGCATTTTTGTCCTTGCCATTTGTCCATTCCAGACCATCACACCCTACAGAGGAGAAAATCAATATGCATCACACCTTGTACACTAGGAAGGTGATATGCTTCACACCCTCTGCATTGAGCTTTTAGTATGGTCCAGTTTTGACCATTTATGAGCAGTTTTCAGTGGAGAACTTCTGAGAGATGATATAATCAGTTGACCTTGTTCCTTTAGGCAGTGAAGCAACACTTTTAGGGACTTAGGAGCCCTTAGTTTATGGACATTTATGACTGGGGTTGAAGTGCCCAAAAAAGTCTATAACACGCATTCTCCAATATCTTATTGAAAGCCTCAACTGTTCCATTGGCCTGAGGATGATATGGTGTACTTTTCTTATGGAAATCCTGGAACTCTTCTGTCAATCCATTGAACATTTCATTGAGAAAATGCGTACCACGATCGCTCATCAATATCTTCAGGCAACTGAACCTAGTCAACACATTTTCAAACAAAAAAAATTTCATTGTTGCCCCTGTACAGTCCTTCACAGGCTATGCCTCCACCCATCTAGTCAGATATTTGGTCGCGGTGATGATATAATGCACACCTGTTTTCTTACTTGGGGTGTACAATTTTCCACTATAGATCACCAGATAATGCAATATACTAAAGCAAAATACTTGATCTACTTCTACAAACAAACTTGCGGAAGGTTAATTGATTTTGAGCAAGATCAAATAGAACACATATAACAGAGAATGAGAAATCAATCACACATGAACACAGAAGAATACTATGGGGAAAACCTCAGCTAAAAACCCCAATCTTTGTATTACCATACAAGTGGAAATATGTCCTGATTACACAAAGCTTTAGCTCACAAGCTATCCAACTCTTAGTACAATCCCTCAATTTTGCTCATAGACTGAATAGACACAACATATGCCTTCCTCCAGTCCTCCAAGCCTCCTATTTCCTTGCGCAATTTCTCCTGGGTCCTCTGGCTGCCACCTATGTGAATTCTCCTCTCACAGAACTCACCAAACTCAGAAGTAACTGCGCAATCTCCAAGGAAAGAATTCCTTCTACATGCAAGAGATATCCTCAATGGAATATTCCTGCAACTGATAGTACAATGTCCCATCATCTTATCTCAACTGGGTCTCTGAATGAACTGACATGCATGAGTTATTTATGAGAGAATATTCAGTTATCTGAAGTACAGTAGTTACATGCATGCATGCATTAACTAGCTGAACTCACAATCAGTTCCACAATTTGTTGGAAGTAATCTAACTAGACTTAACTCAATTAACTGAGCTAACTAATTACAACTCAAAGTACAACTCATCTTGATCACTTTAATTAAGGGATAACTTCATCAATCAAAGGGAAAACTGTTGCATGTCTGCACATAGACTTCATGTTTGATTTTCTCCAACTAATTAACTCAAGATGAATTAATTAATTATTTTTCAAACAGCTGCTAAGATCAAATTTGAATTTTAATTCTCAATTTTAGTTCAGGGACTAACTAAAATTGGAATGTATCCTGAAATGCTATTTATAACAATGCTATTTTTAGCACTTCTATATTTAGCATTTCTTGTTGTTATTTTCGACACTCCCTCTGAACAAGAAAGGGATTATCTGTCACCCCGATCCTGTCTCTGTGGAACTCGAATTTGCATTTTGACAATGCCTTAGTCAAAATATCTGCATCCTGTTCCTTGGTCAAAACATACAGCAACAACATGATCCTCTTCACCACACAGTCTCGAAGATGATGATACTAATATCGATGTGCTTGGACCTGTCATGAAATACTGGATTTTAAGAGAGTTTGATACAACTCTGATTATCACAATAGATCATAGTTGGATCCATCCTCTAACCAAACAATCCAAATATAATTTTCTACATCCAAATGGCCTCACATGCTGCCTGATTGGCAGCCATGTATTCAGCCTTTGCTGAGCTAAGTGCAACTGACCTTAGTTTCCTGCTCTACCAAGAAACTGCAGCTGAACCAAGGTTGAAAATTCCTCCTAAAGTGCTCTTCCGATTTGATGGACTCCCTGCCCAATCTGCATCTGTGAAGCCCTGAAGCTTCACTCCCTCTGTCCAACTGTACCACAATCCATACTGAGATGTGCCTCTGAGGTATCTCAGCACATGCTTCGCTGCCTTCCAAAACAGCTTGGTAGGCTGAACCATAGCTTGACTCAGCTGGTTCACCACAAAGCACAAATCTAGTCATGTTTTCACTAAATACATCAATGAACACAAAAGCTTCTGATAAACAGTAGCAGCTACTACCTCACCTAAAGTAACATCTTCCTTCCTCTAGTTATCTGCTAGAGGAGTCTGCATGGGCTTGCACTTCTCCATGTGGAATCGCCTGAGTATCTCATTGGCATACTTGCCTTGAGACACAAACACTTCCCCACCCTTTTGCCACACTTCCATGCCTAGAAGGTAGTGCATAAGACCCATGTCTTTCATCTCGAACTCTCTTGCAAGGTCCTCCTTGCAAGACTTGATCAAATGATCATCACCTGTCAATATTAGATCATCAACATAAAGAACAATGATCAATGGCTTACCTTCTACCATGATGTGGTAAAGGTTCGCATCTACTTCACTCTTTGTGAAGCCCAACCTGGTGAAATAATTGTCGATCCTGGTGTACCAAGCACGAGGTGCTTGCTTCAGCCTGTACAAAGCTCTCTTGAGTCAAGACACATGCGACTCATGATCGAGGGTCTCAAAACCTTCCGGCTGCTCAATGTACACCTCTTCCTTAATCTTTCCATTGAGGAACGTAGTCTTCACATCCATCTGATGGATCTTCCAACCCATCTGAGCTTATAGTGCCAACATCGATATGATAGATGACTACCTTGATATAGGAGCAAAAGTCTTATCATAGTTGATCCCCTCAACCTGTGAGAAACCATGGGCAACAAACCTTGCCTTATGTTTCTCAACACTGCCATCAGCTGCTTGCTTTACCTTGTAAAGCCATCGGGAACTCACTACTAACTTGTCCTCTGGTCTTGGGACAACATCACAAACACTGTTCCGGACGATGGAGCCATACTCCACCATAGCATCAACCCAAACTAGCCACTGCACTTCTTCCTCAAAGGATGAAGGTTCAGTCTCTACACACTCCCCAACCAAGGCCATGTAACCAGTGTACCGTTGGGGTGATCTCCTCTGTCTGCACTGAGAGGATGGCTGTCCCACATTCTCTCTCGCATCCATCACCAATCTGTCAGCTTCCCTTGAGCGTTTCCACCAATCTTTGGAAGACTCTGCATGATTGGATGTCTCCACTCCTGGATCCTCTACATGCGGGTGCTCTGTTAGGGCCTAAATCTATCTCAGGTTGAGAAAGGTAGTTCTAGGGTAACATCAAACCATGCTTAACCTGGTAGCTAGCTCTACCAGCTCGGGAGAGGGTTCTCTCCTTGTCAATCTCAATGAAAATATATCAAGGAAAGCTTGATATGACTGATATAAAAAACTAATTTTATGCTAGGTATTTTCTCAGAGGAATTTTTTTGAATTTAATGGTTGGGTTGCTGGATCATATGGGGAAGGCAGCTTTGGCTCCGGAAAATCAACACAGATTTGTAGAGGTTTTTGTGGGGCAAGGTAGGAAAGTGTTTTATCACTTAGAAATGAATGTGATGGTGAGTCTAAAGACTGGTGAGGAGATGGAGAGGGCATGAAAAAGTGATGAGTCCTCTTCAAACAGTAGAAAACATGTAAAACTAAATAAACCGCAAGGCAAAGCACTGAAGCATCAATGAATTCTACCTTTTACACTTGATTCATTTAGCTATGCAGAATAAAAGAGATGATGGCACACATAAACATAAGATCATTGAATAACTAAGAAGGAAACTATGCTAATTCACATTACCACAAGAATCCCACAAAATGCTGCAAAACCCTGGTTTATTTCCTTGCCAAACTACAGAAGTGATGTACAATAGTGCTCAATGCATCTACAAGAGTCCAACCTTTACAAATGACTGAAAAAACACATGATATAGACCTCCAAACCACCTATGCTATCCATCAGGGGTCGAATCCATGAGAAGAGGGGTGGTTTCAACCATATCTAAACTAGGAACACAAAAATAGGCAGTGGAACAACTTGCCTCTTAAACCTAGGAAACTAATTCATTCATCTCCAAACCACCCACAACTGATGTATCTACCTTATCAAGTCAATTTTTATCATTTTTACATAATAGTACATCAATTTACATCATGTCACATCATGAATTTGACCATAAGAGAGAAAAAGTCAAACTGGAAGAAAACTAGGTGAAAAACAGAGTTTTTGAGCAAAATTGGCACTTTTTCCTCCTGTCTGTAGCGCCACTTTTTCTGTGCGTAGTGCTTTTTCCCAGCTAAAGTTGGAGGCCTTCCCCTTCACCAAATTTGCTCCAAGTTGGATTTTTGGAAAGATCTGTCTATGTACTTTCTTGGACAAGTGGAATTGTTGAATTTGGTGCCCATTTGCCCCTCCAAAATTGCAATGTCCCAGGACTGCTTCCTGTGTGGCCAAAAAGTGGCAGAGAGGGCATTTTTTGGGTGTTTTTGGCCCTTTTAAAGGTCCAAAACTTGTCAAAATTTCCTATTAATTTTTGAGCATGCATAAATTTTCATAAGGAATCCAAAAATTCCAATTTTTCTTTAAATGGAGGTCCCTATCAAAAGCGAGCGTAGGTGGCGCTACGCACTTGCTGGAAAAACCTGTTTTTCCTTGAAAATTTCCAAAAATGTCAACAATTTCACCAAATTTCTTGAAATTTGGCATGAGTGATCTATGTCAGGTGCTATGCTGGGCCAATGAAGCTTCATCCAAGATTTGGAGCTCATCTTGCTCTTTTTTTATCCTCAAGGCCTTCCCCAACCTTGCCTTAAGCTTCCTCCTTCTTATATTGCAAATTTTGTTTTCGAGTCATATAATGATATGACATGTGCCGGAGCATTCTATTGTCCCTGTTGGTCTTGTTGATCAGCCCATAAAGATGCATGTTGACCCTCTCAAGCGAATTTTCCAGGTCATGTTCAATCTCTTGCTCAATGGAAGTCAAAGTGACATGGTCCTCTTTGTCATTTTGCCTCTTCAGTTTCAACATTTCAAGCTCCATTAGGCTTTGCTTATCCTCCAACTGTTTGTTCTCTGTATTTTTCATCATCTATATCATCCTCGTCCATATTCTCTTTTCCTTTACTTTGCTACTTATGTCTCTCCATGGAACTATCACTGAGGGTGTCCTCTCAGACTCATCCTCATTGTCTCTTTCCATTGCTTTTTATAGCTGTGAACACTTGTGGTGAATGAAGTGTGGTGAATGAAGAGATAGGGTGAATGGATATAAGATGAGTATGAAGAGATTTAATAGGAAACTAGGTGAGAGTGAACAGGGGATGGGATTTTAGTGAGTGAGTAGGGTTTGGGAATAGGGAGTAGGGTTTCAGGATAGTGTAGAGTTTTGGGGTGTATATGTAGGTTTTGGGAATTGGGAAAAATGTATGAGAGAATGATGTTTAGGGAATGAAATATGAGGGGATGGGGTTTAGGGAACCACAAATAAATGATATAGGACAATATTAATGAGTTAGCTTTTAAAATATATGAGAATTTAGCGACAATTAGGGTATGATGTTTTTTAAGAGACAAAACCACCAAAGACTGATGCAACAACCTCTTTTCAACAAGAATGATGGTGTAATTACTTGCAAAGAGGCAATAGAGAAGTTTTGAGGTAATTTGGTGCAATTTGAAATGATTTTTAGCCCAAATTCTAGGTGTGTAGCGCACTTTGTATGCATAGCGCCTGTTCAAAACTCAGTGTAAAACCTACTCCAGGTGCGTAGTGCCAATTCTATGCGTAGTGCCAGCTGATAGTTGCATAGCGCTTTTTGCAGGACAATTTTGGAGGGCTTCCCGGAGTCAAAATTGGGCATACCATAGCTCGTTGGAAAGATTATTGAATCTACTTTCCAAAATAGCTTTAATTTTTCAATTTGGAGTTCATTTTCCCTGTAAAAATTCAAATCTCAAAAGACTAGCCAAAATGTGCAAAATGAGGCTGCCTAAATGCAGAGTGCTGTTGCAGTCAACGTTTGAAGTTCTTTCTCAACTCCAAATTGAGATTAGGATACCTCATTGGAAATATCTCTCTATCTAGATATCATTTCACTCATGAAGCAAGTCATTTGGCCAACTAAGCTAGGAGAAATCTTGATTTTCCCAAGGCCACTCTAGAAGTGCAGCAACCCTCCTGAGGCAATGTTACTTTTGACATTTCTCTAAAACCATGACACCTGTGTAAAAATGAAGGAGTTTTTTCTTCCTTGTGCTATTGTGGACAAAAACGTCTCTCAGTTTTGTCAAATTCATCTTCTATTTCTCAGAAACATCATTTGAGTAAAACCTACCCTGATGTGTGGAACAGGGGATTTGTCGAGATGAAGTGAAATGAAGGGGATAAGGGGCTTCTCAATTCTTGAGAAAATTTTGTGAAGTAGGGAGGGATATTAGAAAATAGGGGAAAGTGGAATTTCAAAGATTGAGTGAGGGGAAGGGGTCCAAAAGGGAAAAAGACAGGCCTAGTCTAGAAAATTGTCAAATTGTAGCAACAAACTAGGGTTTGTGTGAAAATGAGGAATTTGAGGGATATCAATGAAGGGAAGTGTTGAATAAGGTACATTAAGGATAGGGGAAGGTGTTTTAACATTAGGACACAAGTTTTGTTGATGATTTGACCATCCAAGAGAAATTACCTTCAAAACCCTAGGAGAGGGAAAAGAGTCTTACCCAAGCACAACTGAAACACGAACAAGGTGTAAAATGACCCATTGGAACCTAAAATGATGATGACCACTCTTTGAATGATGGTACACTCAGCTGAATGGTGACATGGACCGACATTTGGAAAACTTTGGAAGGAGTGAAAACAAACCCTAGACCTAATACCTAGTGACCAAATTTCACCTGAAGACTCACTGAAATGACAAAATTTGACCTTGACACCTTAAAATAATTATGTAAGAGCATGTTTGATCACTGGAGGAAGGCTTCAAAGATTGACACTAACATGCTCCACATCAATCTGAGGCTCCTCCTCCTTAGGAACCAAAAGTTCCTCCTCTACATGCAACTTGAGCTCTCTCTCAAGGGAAACTCGCATGGCTTTCTGCTCGTCGAACTTCAGATCTCTACATACCACTGTCCTCTGACTGGTAGGCAAGAACACCCAATAGTTGTGGGGTATATTAGTGTACCCCACAAGTATCCCCAACTCAGTTGTTGGCTCTAGCTTCTTCTGGGCATCATTGGTCACATGGTAATAAACCGATGATCTAAATATCCTAAAGTGACTCACATCTGGTCTCGTCCCAGAAAAGGCCTCCACTAGTGTCTTCATTCCCAGTATACGATGCGGGCTTCTATTCTGCAAGTATACTAATGTATTGCATGCCTCAGCCCACAAATGAAGTGGTAGGATTTGGTCATGCAGCATCGCCTGAGCTGCTCCCACAATTGATCTATTCTTCCTTTCGACCACCCCATTCTGCTGTGGGTTATGGGGTGCCGTCAACTCCTGTTTAATTCCTTCTACTACACAGAAGTACTTAAACTTTTGGAGACATACTCTCCACCACTGTTGCTTCGCAAGGCCCTTATTTTCTTTCCAGATTCTTTCTCTATCAAGGCTTTGAACTCACAAAACTTTGAGAAGGTTTGATCCTTCTTCTGCATGAAGTAGATCCAACATCTATGAGAAAAATCATCAATAAAAATAACATAGTACCTTTGTTTAGCGGTGGAGGCTGTAGAGAATGGCCCACACACATCTGTATGAACTCACTCTAGGATTGTTCCAGCTCTACTGTCTCAATCCTGAAAGGAATATTTTACATACTTACCCAAGGTACAACCTTTGCATGTATCCACTTGCTCCAGTTTTCCCTTGGGAAGTCTAGTAGAAATCTGCTGCATGATCTTCAAGGCCCCGTGGTGCAAGTGGCCAAATCTTCTATGCCATATCTTGCCAACATCTTGGCTCTGCACCAATTCTACTTTGGAACTCAATGCAACACAGTCATCTACCTCTAGCTTGTAGAGATTCTTTACTCAAATCCCAATCCTCTTGGTCTGTCTAATGTCGATATGCCTCAAGAATGCCTTTCCTTTACTGAAGACTACATCATAGCCTTTGTCTTCTAGCATAGTGACAGATACAAGATTCTTCTTCAGACCAGGCACATACTTTACATCAGTGAGGGTGAGAGGAGCTCCATGCTCCCTCTGAAACACAATCGTACCCTCACTTGAAACATGGTACTTTCCATCATTGCCCATCTTGATGAACATTTGGAGGTCCTTCTCCTCCAAGGTACTAAAACGATTCTTGTCGTTGGTCATGTGGAATGAGGTTCCACTGTCCAGGTACCAAACACACCCCACCATCGATGAAACCATGCATGCGATGAGGGTGAAATCCAATTTGAACTGTGAGGCCAGTGCCTCACCATCTGATCCCTTCAAGGATCCATTCTTGGATTTCTTCTGTGGACAATTTGTAGCATAATGGCCCACTTCATGACAGTGAAAGCATCACACTTTTGATTTGTCAATCTTCTTCCCACCATGGGAAGAACTCGATTTGGAATGGGACGCCTTCCCTTTCCCTTTCCTAGCCTTACTTGCTAAGGCTAGATTTTCTTCATCATCTTTCTTTGATGAAGATCCATCTTCGGTGCTTCTCCTTATCTGCTCCTGCATCAGATTTGACCAAAGTCGTTCCCAATCTGGCAGTTTCTGTCTTCCATTTACTGAGTCTTGGTAGTTATGCCAACTCTTAGGAAGACTGAGGAGAGCATGAATCACCATGTCATCATCGGCTGTTGTGATCCCTACACTTCCAAGATCATCCTTGCAGGTGGTGAGCTTGTTCAGACATGTAGAGACCGAGTCACCCTTTTCACACTTGATTTTCTAAAGCTTGTCTTTGAGTGCCAACTTCCTGTGATTGTTTCTGTTCTGATATATATCCTTCAATGTTTTCCACATTGAAAATGATGTCTCCTTCCCATGGAGACTCGAGACAATGTGGTCTCGAACTCCCTCCAAAAGAATCCTCCTCGCTCTAGCCACACATTTCTTCCATTCCGCTAATTCTTGGGCATTAGCAGCTACTGGCTTGGGGACTTCTTGATCAATGAAGTCCTTCAAATCATTGTCCTCTAATACCACTTCTATGTGATCCTTCCAGGCTATATAATTCGCGCTGCCATTCAGGGCATACTCGAGTCTTAAACCGTTAAATGCCATTGGTGAAATTTGAGATGTGATAAGAATTCGATTTCTATAATCAGGAACTTCAAGCTTCGAACTTCTCCCTTCTTTGTATACTATTTTTTGTTTTGATCACCTTTGATATGCTACCATGTAGAATTTCCCATTATAGATCACCAGATAATGCAATATACCAAAGTAAAATACTTGATTTACTTCTATAAACAAACTTGTGGAAGCTTAATCGTTTTTGAGAAAGATCATATAGAACACATATAACAGAGAATGAGAAATCAATCACACATGAACACAGAAGAATACTCTAGGGAAAGCCTCAGCTAAAAACCCCGATCTTTGTATTATCATACAATTGGAAATATGTTCGAGTTACACAAAGCTTTAGCTCATAAGCTATCCAGCTCTCAGTACAATCCCTCAATGCTACTTATAGACTGCATAGACACAACATATGCCTTCCTCTAGTCCTCCAAGCCTCCTACTTCATTGCAGTTTCTCATGGGTCCTTTGGCTGCCACCTGTGTGAATTCTCCTCTCGCACAACTCACTAAACTCAGAAGTAACTGCACAATCTCCAAGGAATGAATTCCTTCTGCATGCAAGAGATATCCTCAATGGAATATTCCTACAACTGATAGTACATTGTCCCATCATCTGATCTCAACTAGGTCTCTGACGGAACTGACATGCATGAGTTATTTATGAGAGAATATTCAATTATCTAAAGTACAATAGTTGCATGCATGCATTAACTAACTGAATTCACAATCCGTTCCACAAACTGTTGGAACTAATATAACTGGACTTAACTCAGTTAACTGAGCTGATTAATTAAAACTCAAAGTACAACTCATCCTAATCACTTTAATTAAGGGATAACTTTCTCAATCAAAGGGAAAACTGTTGCATGTCTTCACATAGGCTTTTCATGTTTGATTTTCTCCAACTAATTAACTCAAGATGAATTAATTAATTATTTTTCAAACAACTGCTAAGATCAAATTCGAGTTTTAATTCTCAATTTTAGTTTAGGGACTAACTAAAATTGGAATGTATCCCAAAATGCTATTTATAGCAATGCTATTTTTAGCACTTCTATATTTAGCATTTCTTGTTGCTATTTTCAACATGGGGGTTGAATTGGTCCTACAAAATCAATTGCCCATTTTTCAAATGGCTACAATGACACCTATGCATTCAAAGGATGCTCATCCCTTCACGATGGTCTGCTCGTTCTCTCACATGCATTGCATGCCCTATAATATGCTTTAGAATCTTTATGCAGCGTCAACCACCATAACCCATCGCACAAAATCTTCTGCACTATTACTTTTCCTACATGATCTCCTCCTATAGCTCCTTCATGGGCTTCCGCGAGGATACTATTTCGCTCAAAATTAGGCACATATCATCGAAGTATCTCATCTGATCTCATTTGATACAAATGGCCTATAATGACTGAAAAGTTTGCGGTGCGCACCACCAATTCTTTCTTCTGCTGACTGGTGTACCCTTATAGAGCCACCCTTGTTGTCAAAAAATGGATGATATATGCAAAGTAGTTATCTGCTATGTGCACCGGGAAGAGCTGTGCATCAGCAAGCCCTTCCTCCAAATTAGTAGGTTCTTCTCCTGTCTCAATGTGCGATAGATGGTCAGGTCCTACATTCAATCTTCCTAGCTTCACAATTACCTCTAAATCATATTCCTAAAATAATAACAGCCATCTACAGATTCCCCCCCCCCCCAACACAGGCTTATTAACCAGATACTTCAACGTAGAATGATCTGTGTACATCTTGAAATGTCCTCCTAAGAGGTAATGTCTGAATTTTTGGAGTGTGTACACCATATCCAAGCCTTCGCACTCTATCGTCGAATAATTCTTCTTATCGTTGGACAACTTTCTACTCTCAAATGTTATAGGGTGATCTAGCTCCCCATCACCATCCTGTGTCAACACTGCTCCTAATGCAACACACGAGGCATCAACGTGCACATGGAATTCCTTCTTCTAATCCAGGAAAACCAAGATTGGTGCGGTAACCATCTTTTCTTTCAATACATCTAAACTACGCTGACATTCTTCATCCCAACAGAATGTAGCGTCCTTCTTTAATAACTTCTCCATGGGTGCAGTAATCTGACGTAAGCTTTGATGAATTTTAAATAATACCTTTTATGGACTAGAATTGCGTGCAATTGTTTGACACTCCATGGGGCTTCCAAATTGATTATTACAATGATCTTGGTTGGATCCACCATTAATCCTTGCTTACACACCACATGACCCAGCAAGATTCCAAAGCAGACACATAAGAAGCAATTTTTCAAGTTTAGTGCGATCTGATACCTTTGGTACATATCCAACATTAATCGTAGACTGGCTACATGGCTCTTTACCAACCCGAATACAATCCAATCACAAAAATATACCTCCAAGAATTTATGAATAAACTCTTTGAATTTCGCAATGACTATGCGCAAGAATATCGCCAGTGCATTTTTGAGTTCAAAGGGCATCACTATATACTAAAAACACCCCCATTCCATCACGAAGGTTGTTTTACTCCTGTCTTCTGGTGTGATCTTGATCTGATGCTATCCAGAGAACCCATCATTAATTGAGTAGGCCTTCTGTCCTCCAACATTTTCCAACACCTCATTAGTAAATGGTGTTGGGAAAGGATCATGAACGCAGGCATCACTAAGCTTTCTCAGGTCTGCACAAATCCTTATTTCATCCTCTGCTTCTTTTCCTGAACTACCATTGGGCTCACCCAATCAGATTCCTTCACTGGTTCAATGATACCTGCCGCAAGCATCTTTTCTAATTCCAAGCAGACATTTTCTTTGTATTTGGGATTAAGGCAATATGGCCTCTGCTTAACGGGCTATGCGTCCGGCTTCATAGTGATTTTCATCAACCCCAAATTTCCTGTGATGCCTTTCAAGTCTGAAAATTTTGGAGGAAAAAGATCTTGGTACTCGTGGAGTAGCTCAACAACTTTGTCCACTGTGGCATCATCCCAATAATCCACAATCTTCGTGAGTTTAGGCTCTGCTTTAGTACCAATATTTACCTACTTGGTTTTTAGCAGATCGGTAATACATGGATTCTCTATCTTCGGAACTTCAACCTAGCGATGGCCTTTCACTTCTGGAATATTAATGTTTCTTGGATCCTCATCCTCCCCTTCAGCAATTATGGCGCAACTGGGTGCCCCAATCCAGCTGAACTAAATCCAAAGGATCCTATGGAATTCGGAAGATAGTTGCTTTAACCTCCTGCTGTGCCTCATCAATACATTCGAACCCATATTCAAAACTGAAGGTCATTATGAATCCCTATCACAAGATATCCCACTCCGCAGTGCCATGGCAGAGCTTTGTCTCCAAATACCAATTCACTAGGATTACATACAGAGTGTGACAGAATAAATGCACCCATTCTGGCTATGACTCTATTCCATAGACCTTAGTCCATTTATCCAAATGATCGCGCGGATCATTTCTCCCATCAATTTCTTAGTTAATCGGACCTTAGGACAACCAAATCGCATTCTCATCAGCTTCCTACACTTGCACCATTCATCAAATCTGTCCTTATGCGCACCCCACCACCATGCAGGCATAGCACCAAATCCAACGCTTGGAAACGATGATCCTCTGGGACTTCTCTTTCAAAAGCATCCAAAAATTTATCCACATCAGTTAAACCATCATAATAAGGTAAATTTCTTACCTTTGAGGTCACATAGCGCAACGATTTAGTCATCATGTTGCAGCGTAGCGTAGATAGTTCGTACAACCTATTCTACCAATGTTCCAATTCTTCATCGGAATTCGATGTACAAGAGCTTTCGCAATCGCATTCAATCCATCCATCAGCCGTTGGATTGACCCAATCTTGGTCCCACGCTATTATTTTATAGATCTGATCCAAATCATCACCACTTTCTTCGTAGTTGAGGAGTGGTTCAGTGTAGAGTGGTGCTTCTGTAGGGTCTAATGATACTACAATGCAGAGTGATTTTCTTTCAAATGACATCGTTCACTTCTTCAAGTTGATGAGCCCATTCATATCAATAGCCCAATCTATACCAAGGAGCGCAAGATATGGGTTGTTGTTGTCAACAATTTCTATTACTTCAAGATCAACAAGCGCACTCACACATTCTATATCTACGGTAACTCCCTGCAATCATCCCATCGGGATAATATTCTGTTGGTTTTCCAACCTCACTTGAATCAGAGACCACTATAACACAGGTCTCCCCATTCTTTCCCAGGTGCGCTTAGGCAATACGTTCGCATCAGATCCCAAATCCAAGATAACTTGGTCCATCTCATATTCTCCTATTTGTGCGGTAAGCCTCATATCGCACCCTGTCCTTGCCTTATGCTTACCAATCTTGTTGATCATGCGGGGTTCATCAAGAGCATTCTTCTTACCAATGCATTTATTTATCAACTCTTGCGACCCTTTTACATCCTTACTATCGCGCAGTAATTTCATACAAGTCTCCAATAAGGAGGTAAGCACAGAGGGTTCAACCTCTATAGCTACGCCTATCTCTAGTATTTTGTCCTAGCTTCCTGAAGTAGATGCCTCAGCGAAGCTTTTCTTTGTTTCCATGAACATTTCTTTTGCATGCTCCAGATAAAACCCAACCTCCTTTTCCATAGCCTTGCAGACCCATCCACTTTCTTCAGGTTGTTTCCCTTTATCATCACTAGTTGTGATCCCGCTTCGTAGCACGATATTCACATTTGGTTCTTCTTCATGGGGCTCATACCTCATCATCTACAAGTTCTGCATAGGGTGCTGAGGCTACGCCTTCTTCTCCTACATCTTAACTATTAGTATAGGGCATTCTTCTATGGTGTGATCAAACTAAGTGCGGTATTGACACGACCGTCATGTCAAGTTTGTACATTCTCGTGCGTAGTTCCTTGGTGTCCTGCAATTATAAAAAATGACTTGTCCACGACCCCTGCTAGGCCCTCCTCCTCCTTAGCCTCGTCTGCGACACTGATATTCTCCGCGCACTCCCCCAGTGCCCTGATCCAGAGGTTGAGTTTTTACCCGCATTTGGTACATAGGTGTCCTTTCCATCATTATTTCACAGCCACGGTAATTACGCTCATCATGCCCAACTGAGTTATAGAAATTTCAGAATAATTGTTGTGGCATCTGTACAAACCTTTGCAGCAAATGACAATTATATGTTGCATGTTTTCTAGCCACTTGATATATAGCACACCATAGCGTGGGCCTCGTACTTGGTCCTGCTCAAGCTTCCTGCCTCAAGGGCATTGGTCCCCCTACCATGATATAGTTTGTGAAGACAGGGTAGTGATCCTTGTCATGCACCTGGCTCTTACACTTGAGACACCAAACCTCCTCATGCGCCTCCAGTTGGGTCGTTTTCTCTTTTTTCAATCTTTGGAATTCCAAGAAGAGGTTTCGTAACTCAGCACTAATCTGTTGAACTCCCAAAGCAATGTCCTAAATAGGTGTCTCATGCAACCTCATTGCAATCTCCAGAGCTTGCGAATGCATTCCTATCTTTTATTTTGATAAAGCAACTCTTAAGTGGGGCAGGAGCGAGGCTACAAACCATTCACAGTGTTGACTATCTATAAGATTCATATTATCTTTGCAAATCTAGCACTTCAATCTTTGATCTAATTACCAGAGTGTCTCGCTGAGCCTCATCATGATTTCCTTGAATCCAAATACTGATTGCGATTCAGACTTAGGCTTACCGAATTCTTTGTTTAGTGCGGTCTGATTTTTTGCTAATGTTGCCACTGGGTAATTAGTGCAGTACTTAATGTACCATGCCAGCGTGCGATCCTATAGGGTAGTAACGAGTTGTGATTTCTTTAGATTATCATCTATAATCTACTGTTTGGTCCATAAAACCTTTGCCACAAACCAAAACTGATTCGGATCTTGTGGTGAAGTAAAATTATAAGTGCGGACACAAAAAAATTCCTCTAGCCCGATAATGGGTCTAGCCACAACTGATACATTCTATGGAAGATTTCCCTAGGTTAGAACCAATTAAGAGGGCCTACCTCTTTCTACACTTATCCCATTTGATGATGTCTTTTCTTGCTCGCTCCAACTATCTCTCGCTTCCTTCTTCAAACACCTGAAATAAGTAAACAACAACAAACAACAACCATGATAATAGACAAATTGTAATTCAACCTACTTAACAAGTTAAGAAACATTAATCCATGAATATGTAAGATGAAAAATCATGTAGTAAATCAATCGATAGTTTCATATATATATTGAATCAAGAAGAGATTACAACCATTGTCTTGACATTGTCGTTCTCCTCTGACAAGACCTGGTTCCCACACACTTCTGCTAGAATCCCATGATGGCCTCAACAACAATAGTTTTAAGGCTATTCCCTTTAGGATTCACTCCAAACCAAATCACATTTCTCCTTCACACAACTAGAGAGCTAAAACTATGAATAGCTTATTGTTTACTCCAAACTTAATTAGCACTAGCACACCAATATTAATACTAGCTTGTGCTTGGGAAAAAGGGAGGTTTATACAGGATGAATGGATGGGACATGGATCCTCTTTGCATGGGAGAAGGTCTTATACCTTGAGATAGTTTCATCATTATAGGGGAAAGGAGCCCAAACTAACATCCTGAACCCCATCTAGCCAAACCATTTAACAGACTTCAGTTACGAAGCTTCTAGAGCTGGAAGCTTGAGATCTTAATTTAAAAAACTTTCCATAAGAGGACCTGCACAACTGGAACAAAGATCAGTCTCTCCGGTCAGCGCTAGGGACAATGCTAATCCCTGCATATTGGTGTGAGGAAGATAAGGGCCATTAGCACCGGTCTTGTAAACTAGGCAAAACAAAAGTTTCAAGGGAAATGGTGCAAAAGGGAATTGATCTGCTCATGAAGAGGGACACAATAGGAGTTTCTTCATGAAGGGAAAGCATGTAAGGTTCATTGTAGAGGTCCTTTAGGATCAAGGAATGGGGAGTACAGGGAAAGTGGCAAAATGCTGTGTAACAGATGTCCCATAAAGCGTGAAGGCCAAACTGGAGTGAGGGATGAAACACTTTATAAATCAGTACGGGGAACCATAGTGTGCCGTCAGAAAACCTACAAGAAAGTATAGATACATATACATAACTGAGAAATCTGTCAAATGATACATGAATCATGGCATGGATGCAGCCATCAAGAGAATGATCATGTAAATGGATCCAGGTATGGGTGCAATCATTCGTCAAAGAGGATCATAATGAAACCAAGGTATGGTCAAAGCCATCCAATAATGAGAAGGATCACATATGATAACTCATGGTATGGTCATAGCCATCCATCTAAAAGGGACATGTATATCAACATAACCATCTCACATCACTTCGAAACCTGGACTTGTGTGAGCTGAGTCAAGGGTCTTGTGCTCCAACATGACTCGATCAAAGTACAAATTCTAACATGTGAATAGACGTGTTGACGTCGAACATGCTAGAAGGTTGCTTGATTACCAGTCAATGATGTAAATTGTTAACAAGCGCAAGAGAAACCACCAACAATGACAATGGTCCTCAAGCTACTATCAGCACAATCCACAAAATGTGAATAGAGGAACTGAAGTCAAACTCTCGTGAAGTCACTCAATCAAAAGCCAATGATGTGGACTTGTCGTCAAGTGCAAATAACTTGCCATTAGGGCATGCAAGCTCTAAGGTACTAGAAGGGAGTCTCTTGGTCAACTTCCTGGATAATGAGTTGAAGTCAATGGAAAGCGACCATGCCAAAGGAGGGCCATAATGGTTCCCACATCATCAAAACAAGACAAAAGGATGCAAAATGATTTTGGATGATATAAAGAATCGGAGGTAAATGAAACTGCAGAAGGACAACTCTTGAACATATCGACGACACGACTGGAAGTTTGGCAGCTTTTGGATCCATAAGATCGGTGCTGATGATGACGTGGCAGAGATCAAATGGAAGGAAAAAATGCACGACCCAACCTAGGAAGGTCAACGATACAAAGGAGGATATCTCAACCTGACACGAAGCAGAAAGTGTCATGTTCAGGAGTGAGCTGCCAACACAACTGATTAGATTTCCAAATTTCCCCCGCCATTTCTGGTAGGTACCCTAATTATTTTTAATCACAAGCTTGAAGGGGATAGCATATGCTTGCACTGTAAGTTCATCCTTCAGATGAATCCGACCTAGTAATTTTAACAAGCCCTAGGAAGGAGAAGCTCATGTTCATCATGGTGATGAATCCGATGTCATTTAATATTTTAACGAGTCCGAAAAATGTGTAACTTGGTATCTTTTTCATGTTTAGAGAGTTTGAAAAAGACACGTAAAAGAAAACTCCACATGGTCCCTTCTCGTACATTTGTGTCTCTCAAGCTCGAAAAGGTAGAAAACAATACATAAGAGAACCACTTGACCATTTCAGTCAAGGAGTACCTTTTTCGTAAATAGTGCTTCCCAGCTCAAAAAAGGGGTAAATTATATTGGGTGCACGAATTTTGACATCTGTTTAGCGAGTTTGAAATGACAAGGGCTCTGCCATCTTTTCGCTTTTAAAGTGTCGGGCAAGAGATTGAAAGTGGACCCCCATTTTATTCTCTTTTACGATTCAAAAGGGAAAAAATACTCAGAAATCTCTTCATATGATCTTAATGAGTCGAGAAAAGAGATGAAACGTGACTTGTCATCAACGTCAAACATCCATCACCTATCGTTGCGAAAAAAGGTGAAGTGTATTATCCAGTTCTTGAGGCACAATAGGTTAACATATTTACAAAAACCTGATATTTTCATGAAAAAATGAATAAAAAGGAGAAAAATAAATATATTTTTACCATTTACCATTTTACCTTGCTATGAAGACTTTTACTCACCTTTTCCCTAATTGTTCCGGAGCAGATTGCGGGAGATCTGGGAGGTAATTCACCGAGCCGCCAGTTACAAGTAAGAGCCAAAGCCCTCAGCTCCATTTTCATGTCTTTTATTCCCATTTTTAACCTTTTTTTGGTTTTTTGAGGGAGGTTTTGTAAAACATTTTTCGCCCTCGGTTGGCGCGACTTCCGAGCATGGAATCATGCCGGCTAAGGGTGATTAACAAAGCCTGTCGTGCCATTGACACAACTATTTTTAAAACAGGTGCGTCGATGCCATGAATAAGAAAAAAAACCCTATTTCGTCACAAAATTACCATTAAAACTTGAATTTTATGGGCCAAGCATGGTTGTTGACTCAAATTAATGGCTTTTGCAGGAAAGAATCACTGAAAATGGTGGACTAGAAAGAACGAGAACATGAGGATGTGGACACCTAGGCATTGAATGATCCAAATTGGCTGGAATCTTTGAGGGCTTATGGGCTCCTCAAATTCTTTCTCACGTCAGGGATGTGGGCCCAACCCGAGTTGATTCGGACCTGATTTGCCTTTGGGACATAAATAGGGAAATATTTGTCATTGGTGACTAGGAGTTGGAGTTGGAAACTTCATATATATATATTTCATCACTGAACTGTCCCGAAGAGGGGAACCAGTCAACTTGTACGGGTCACGACTGATTGGGGCAAGCATATTTTCATTGCGTGCTGAACACTGCCCCGAAGCCCTGAAATCCAAGAGTGGGAAGATTGATATTTCCACTATTTAGGATCTGACACTGAGAGTGCTTCTGTTGACCATCAATAGAGTGGCTGGGTCTTGGGTAGAACATGAGACCAACAAGTTGATGTTCCTATATACCATCAACTGTACAACACCTATGATCTTCAGTTGGGCAGAGGTCATGAAGATCAACATAAAGTGCCATTTGACCAAAGCTAAGGTGAGGAATCTGAAGCAAGTTTGCTTCAGATTTGTGCTCGTGACCTTTTTCTTGGAATGGGTGCCACTATTCCAATATAAGTTGATTGAGGTGGATCCTCCCATGCCATGCGATCCGCAGATGGTTCGCTGAAGTTGTTTGATGCCCAGGATCATTGGGGGTCAGCACATGTCGTACAAACCTGCATTCATCTCATGGCTATGACAACAAAAGATCGTCGTGGAGGACTGGCCATACAGTGGCACCGACTTCCGTGGAGATTCAGACATGCCCTTACTAGATGGAGAAGATTTTGACAATGAAGGTAAAAAATCAATTTTTTAATTTTGATATTTTTTAATTGTTTTTGGTATATATGTGTTTATAACATTTCTCTTGTTAATGCAGACGTTGGACCAAATCATCCTATTGGGATGTCCCCAATAGCCATGCGCATCCCCCGCTTGATTGATGCTGTCACTCCTTATCAGGAGGGGAGTGACACCGAGGATGAGATCACGAGGAACCTTGAGGGGTTGACTCGTGGTATTCCGAATTATGCTTGGGTAGGAGACATTCCTCGTCAATACCAGAGACACACGGTGGGCGCCTTGGATCAGATCCACTGATTGCTGACTCATGTTACATGAGCTATATCATGCTAACACGATCACCATGCTGATTAGTTCCTAGGTCCAACACTTACTTTTTTTGAGGCCTGTGAGCCATAGATATATGAGGCCTAGGAGGTGCCAATGTTATTTTTGACACACATATTATTTTTTGGGGTTCTGATGTATCAAACATTATCACCATATATATATATATATAATATATATATATATATATATATATATATAATCTATATATCTATATATATATTATATATATATATAGATATATATAATATATATATATATATTATATATATATTAGATGTTTGCATTTTCTTGCTTACTATGGTACAAATTGTTTGTTTTATCTTTTCACATGTTTCGTAAATGTTTATCCAACACATAGTTAGTTAATGCATCTGTCAGTCTATTCATGCGCTTAGGAATATGATGATATGTAATGTAATCAAAATTTCTTTCCAATAAATGAATACGAAGACACATTCTCAATATTTGAGGGTTTCTGATGGAATATTGCCCGTTGAGTTGAAGGACGACAAGCTGTGAATCCAGGTTGACAACTAGCTCTCTAATGTCAAGAGCAATGGCTTCTGACAACAGTTCGATGACCGCATTGTATTCAACAATGTTTTTAGTTGTGTGACCTAAACAGATACCTTGAAGGTCAATCAACTCACTGTTAGGGTCATAAATGGCTCATGCCACGGATGATAGGTTCCAGGTAGTACAACAAGCACCATCAGCGAAACCGATGTGAGGAGTCGTAGACATCTGCAAAGAAAGAAAAACATAGTAAACAGGAAAGCTGTTTGAAAACTAACAAACCAAACCACACTATACAAAAATGAATGACACACTAATGTACACAAGTAACCATGCAAGATGACCTAAGCATAGTACTTCTTGAGAGAGTCCATGTTGGGACTTTGGTAATCGATCAACATAGATGAACACCAGAGTTTTACCATTGACATGATGAGTAAGCATCGACTCGGAAAAATAATGGAGTGGAACTCATATAAGGCTTTTCCCCCATGCCCCCTGGACGAGGGGGGGTTATGAGTCAGATGACAATTCCATAGCAATAATGGGAAATCGATAAAAACTCGGGTAGGGTGAAAAATCCTGAATCCATGAAGGTATGACCCAAGGATCAAATTTAACCAAGACCATGTTAACAAAGGTAACATGAGGAGGTGGGAGCAGAAAAATTCCCATTAAGGTAGAATCTTTAGAAAGACCTACCCCTACACTCTCATAGGGAGGACCAGTGTGCTTGACATATGAAACATTGCCATCTGAGGAGGAAGAGGCAAAGAAAGACAACTGGTCAACGATGACAATCTTCCCTTGATGGGGAAAATGAATCACGTGAAATAGGGAGGAGGCTAAAACATGCATATGATAGTTCCAACTCTGGCAGAGCAGAATATTGTAATTGAGATTTGTGTCAACAATCTCTACCTCGACCTGTAGTGTCTTTCCTTCCAGGGTAATGGTAAGGTTAGGTAAGACATCGAAGGGTCGCAAATCATGCCCATCAAAGGCTTCCAAAGTGTTCGGAGATTGGTTCAAAGTAGGAGAACCAATAGCCTTCCAGCATGCGGTTGACATGATCCAGGTGGAAGCACCTTCATCAATGACAGTCTGGTGGATGGTCTTCTCATTGATGATTACTTGGATGAGAAAGGCAATCTGATGAGGGAGGCATGAAACGTGGTTCTCTAGATCAAAACATATCAAATTGGAATCAGTGGGATTGATACCCTCGATAGCTGACAACAAAGATTTTTGCTGCGATGGGAAGCTTTGGAGCACATCAAGAGTCGACATAGCTGAAGGTGCCTGAGCCAAATCATCAACGATATTATAGTGCTGAGCAGCTCAAGCGTTAGGATTGTACGAGGATTTCCGCAGCAAACCTCGAGAGGGTGGTCGTATAGCGGAATCAGGGTTAGGGCACTCGATATGGGGAGGGCCAGAACTTGGGGTAGAAGAAGAAAGGGTGGACTCTTTCTCTTTCCCAGTTCTTGGAGCAGGAGTTTGGTAATATTTTGATCTAGTAGCCACATTAATAGGTGCACTAATCATGAACACTTGAGATCTCAAGGAAGAAGATGATTAGGGTTGGTCTACCATTTGGGTCTGTTGAGACGGAAATGGCTCTTTGAGGACAGCAGGGGTCCCTTTGAGCAAGTGACTAACTTTAGATCGTCGGGGACAATCCTTAGTGTAGTGATCTTCCTTGCAAATGAGGCAGGGATACTTAGGTTTCGATTGTGAAAATTTGCCAGCAGACGATTTGGGAGGACCCTATTTTGGGGCATCAACTTTACCCTTGCCTTTGCCTTTCTTCTTATCTTTCGAGGATTTTTTTGCTGCGGTAGGTTGGACAGCGTGGATCTCTGAGATTTTACCAGGGCCAGGTGGATTCTGGGAAGAACTATTAGGAACAACATTTGAGACTGACTTCTGTTTGGAAGAAGATTTAGCAGGGGTCTAGGATACTGAACTAATAACTCCATCGAAAAGAGTTACATCTTGTGACTTTGATGTAGCGGGATCAGATGATGGCCGCGAAGCATCGGGTAATAACTCATACAAAGTGCCAGACTAAGAGTAAACTAGATCTAAGTACTAAGTACTGGGCACGAGCAATGGCTTTCTCTTTAGTAACGTATTCACCCATAGCTATATCATGAGAAATTGGGGCCACGAATGATTTAGTGAACCATTCAGTGAGCAACTGATCAACAATCTCGAATTTGATCAGGCAACGTCTACGTCTCCATTCATGGATGTGATCAGAGATGTGTGTCGCAGTATATTGCTTAAGTTATGTGAGAAAATAGGTGCCAGTTTCATAGCGAACCAGAAACTAAAAATGGGTGAGGAAAGCCATGGCTAAAGAGTAAGTCATGGTAAGTACTTTGAGGAATCTTTCTGTACCACTTGGCTGCAATTCCTATGAGGGTTCGTTGGAAAAGACGGAGATGAATGGAATCATCAACATAAGAGTTCGAAGAGAACAAGAGGTGATATGTCATCATGGGCCTAAGGACCTTCTTTCGCTTACCCATCAAACTTTGGACAATTGCTTGGTATCTTGGATAGCATCGAAAGCCAGTATGGTGAATAATGGATGGGATCATTCGTAAGGCGAGATACATCTGGCAACTTGAGTGTGGCCAAGAATGGCAATTGGGTGTTAAAAGGCATAGGAGGTTGGTAAGTGGGTCTGAACGAGGGAGCCCATCCCTACTGGAAAGGATTTTGGCCCCACAATGGTGGATTTTTGCCATATGGCATTTGATGCTACCTCCATTGCGGGTTACCTTAACCATAGGGAGGATTTTGATCTTGCATGCCTTGGAACTGTCCAACCATAGGTTGCTGATAAGCAACGTACGGGTTAAAAGGGTGTTGAGACTGTTGACCTTGGACATATGGATATTGGACCTATTGTCCTTGAACATACGAGTGATGAACCTATTGTCCCTGAATAAGAGGATTTTGGACTTGATGTCCTTGGGCATAAGGTTGATTCACTTGTTAACCTTGGACATAGGGATGTTGTACCTGCTGCCCTTGACCAAAATGATTTTGAACCTGTTGACCTAGGGCATTAGGGTTTTGTACTTGATGTCCTTTGCCAAAAGGATTCTAGCCCTGTTGACCTAGGAAATTAGGATTTTGGGCCTGCTTCTACAGGACTTGACCTTGGCCTTGCCCTTGCAAGGGTTGACCCTACGGATATGTATACAAGGGTTTATGTTGCCTAGGTTGTTTTTGTTGTTGCAAGGGTTGACCTTGCGGTTGAAAAATTTGTCCCTGGGGCTGTAGAGGTTGGCCTTGTGAGGACATGGGCTGGGAGGTGTGCGGAGCGTATTGCATTTGTTGCTACACGTTTTGATGCAAGTGTTGCAAGGGTTGACCCTGTGGTTGTTGCAGTTGACCTTGCTACGGGATCATTTGCCCTTGTTGTTGCGCAGATAGCCCTTTCTGCAACAAAGGTTGCCATTGCGGTAACAAAGGTTTCCATTGTGATTCTAGAGGCTATCCTTATTGTTGCAAGGGTACTTGAACAGTGCCTGGAAAATTTCCGAACTGAATCTAGCCATAGCCACCGTGGAAGGTGGATGAGATAGGCTGAATGTACAACCCAGACTAGAGGGTGTAAGGTTAATTAACCATTCCTTGAGAACCATATGGAACGTAAGGAGTTTGGTATTAGACCTGAGCTTCATAGGGCTATTGATACTGGACGTTGCTCGATCTAGACTGACCAATGAGATTCGGGACCTATTGGTACTGGACATTGCTTGATCCAGTAGGATTAGCAGGGTTATGAATAACACCAGAAGAAGGTTGGTTCATACCAAGCATGTGAGCTTGTGAGCCACTCACATTGGTGTCACTAAAACCATAGAAACATTTAGGATTTCCCCCCCAAGCGGTGGCACAGCTTGGCCACTGACTAGAGGGATGGATGAATTGAAAGAGACATTCTTCGAAACTACAATTTGGGACTGACAGGTGACTAGGACTGATGATACAAGGGTGTTCGGAATGATGGGTTGCACCAGGACTGAGGTAAAATCCTATTGGGAAGTCATGTTCGCAATGAACGAACCTAAAGTGGGCATGGCGCTTGACGCCCAAACATGGTTATGGTAAAGTGATGAGGCACTAGGTGTACCTGAAACCAACTGTGCCAAAGACACATAGTTAGGTGGAAAACTGACGAGAATACCCCCTGTATAGGGGAAACCCTCAGGAGGAAAAGGTTGTTCTTCCTCCTCAATAGTGTGTGGAGTAAATACTTCTGACTCTTCCGGAGAGGTGACTGGAGCATCGCCTTCGGGTTCCATATCTGGGAAAAAATGATGACGAATGACTGAAGAAGTACGAGGGGATAGTTCCAAAGGAACAACTGGCTGGCCATACGGACTGCAAGGACACCGCAGTGATATCACAACAGGGTTAAACAGAGGATTTAGAGGGTAGATAACCAGTCCTAGCTGATTGTTAGTGGTCAACGAGTTCTCAGGAGTTTGAACGGGATTGTCCAGAGATTCTGGGCCAAGATCAGCAGATGACCCAGTATCTAAAGTAGGCGGAGGACGAGATGACAAAGGTTGAATGCTTAGAGAAATTCTGAGTTCAACACCTTGGTCCTTGAGTGACTCTGGTAACTTAGGAAATGGCTACTCAGATAATCTTTCACACGGAGGAGAGGAAGAGGAATTGGCTGAACCAGATGGTTCAGCCACGATGACCTTGTCTTAGCCGACAGAAAAATAAACTTCAAGCCTTTAAAATTTTCTTTGAGGGAAACTCACGATTTGGTCTTAGAAAATACTAACAGGGTGTTATTGGATCGTGGGTGATCAATTATTAATACGCATAAAAGGCTGGTGCTCTTTCATTTTTTAAGAGTCAAGAAAGAAACAAATATGACTCTATCACTTTTGATTGGAAACGAGCTCAAAATGACAAGTGCTTGAATGATATTTTAAGTTTAATTAGTCAAAAATATCAAATTACTGCTCTGGATGATCTAGGTAAACAGGATTACTAGGCAACCATGAACTGCAGTATACCTCCTGGCGAACCGAGAAGTACGAGAAGGCAATCTCCCTGAATGCTGTGTTCGGTGTATCACGTTTGCAAGGTGGCCAACTAGGCTTCCTAAGGATAAAGGATTGCAGCCTAGAGGGGTCTCCCATTATACACTCGACAGTACGTGGAGCACAAATATGTACTAGCACTGTCTAATGCCGAAGCTAATGACAACTACTAGGTTTAAAGACGCCGAAACTCGTCTCTAGCCTAGACTTTCTAGATATGATCGTTAAATGTCAAATGCACGTTAGGTTAATTGAATTCATTTTAAAGTTTATCTTGAGTTATGTTTCAGTTTTCAGGTCTTAGCGATCCGACTCAAAAAACCATAAATGCAACTAAATGAGACAAAACCCTTTCAATTCGATGAATTTCCTACACTAGAGAGGGTATAAACTACACAATCAAATGCAAACAACCAAGCAACTAAAAGCAAAAATGATCTTTCATTGCTTCACTTTTTGAAAAAATAAACTAATGAAAAATGCATTCCAATTCCTAATTTCCTGACAAGTACATCTTTAACAGTCCTTTCAAAAGCAAAAGAATCATTTTCCCTTTTTCAAATGCCAATGCAATCCTAGTCTCAAATGATGCAAGCTATTGTAGCACAATGATGCAACAAACTAGAATTTCATACTTTTCATGAAACAACGAAAATAAACTTTTCACATACAACACTTCAATGAAAAAATTTCGTGACAATTTGCTCTTCAAGCAAATGAAAACATGAAAAGAGAGGCTCATTCAAACTAATGAAGTACCAACTCTACCAACATCAAGACAAGCAACGTAACCTATGCCGGAAAAGAAACACTTAGAAAAGAAATGAAAACTTTTCAAACGTGTGTAATGGAAGTCAAAGTCGTAAAAGGACCGCAAACTAAATGCAAGGAGTAAGTACACCTACAACTCAACTCACCGCAAACAGCTGATTGGATGATAGTCTAGATGCACTAGTGTCACTGAGCACTCAATGACTCAAGAAATCAAGTATAAAGATTATAAGCAAACAAGAAAACAAAACCAAATGAAAAGCAGCTTTCTAGTCAGCGAGAAAACAGTCTAAAAGGCTTACGGGGTAAAAATCATGAGAGCAAAACACACTGTCCAAAATTGGGGACAAACCCTAATCTTCACTTATAAGCATCAACGCAACTGCCTAACTGACAACAAGTGCCATAGGTTGGTAGGCACGACTATTTCTCAGAATATCACACTGATCGGCGCGACTGTCAGTGTATTAAGCACACTAATCGAGGGAGCCAAGAAAAAAAAATAAAAAAAATTGAAACAGGTACCAGATTTGCTACTAAGAATTTCAAACTTAGGCCAGTAAGCAGGAGAAAAGAAACAGAACTAAAGGGAAAAAGTGGAATTAGAAAAGTTCACACGAAATCATGAAATCCAAGACAAACAAAAGGATTGGTTCCCCAGTGTGGTCGCTAATTTGTGGTGAAGTAAAATTATAAGTGCAGACAGAAACAAATTCCTCTAGCCCGATAATGGATCTAGCCACAAATGATACATTCTATAGAAGATTTCCTTAGATTAGAACCAATTAAGAGGGTCTACCTCTTAGTACGCTTATCCCATTTGATGATGTCCTTGCTTGCTCGCTCCAGCTATCTCTTCCTTCCTTCTTCAAACACCTGAAACAAGTAAATAACAACAAACAACAATCGTGATAATAGAAAAATTGTAATTCAACCTACTTAACAAGTCAAGAAGCATTAATCCATGAATATGTAAGATGAAAAATCATGTAGGAAATCAATCACAATTGCATATATATTGAATAAAGAAGAGATTACAACCATTGTCTTGACGTTGTCATTCTCCTCTGACAAGACCAGGTTCCCACACACTTCTTCTAGCATCCCATGATGGCCTCAAAAACAATAGTTTTAAGTCTCTTCCCTTTAGGCTTCACTCCAAACCAAATCACACTTCTCCCTCACACAACTAGAGAGCTACAACTATGAATAGCTTGTTGTTTACTACAAACTTAATTAGCACTAGCACACCAACATTAACACTAGCTTGTGCTTGGGAAAAAGGGAGGTTTATATAGGATGAATGGATGGGAGATGGATCCTCTTCTCATGGGAGATGGTCTTATCCGTTGAGGTAGTTCCATCATTATAGGGGAAAGGAGCCCAAACTAACATACATGACTCCATCTGGCCAAACCATTTACCATACTTCCGTTACAAAGCTTCTAGAGATGAAAGCTTCGATTCTTAATTTAAAAAACTTTCCATAAGAGGACCAGTACGAATGGAATAAAGCTCAGTCACTCCGGTCGGATCTAGGGACAATGCTAATCCCTACATATCGGCACGAGGAAGACAAGGGCCATTAGCGTCGGTCTTGTAAACTCAACAAAAAAAAAGTTTCAAGGGAAATGGCGCAAAAGGGAATTGATTTTCTCATGAAGAGGGACACAATGGGAGTTTCTTCATGAAGGGAAAGCATGTAGGGTTTAGTGCAAAGGTCCTCCAGGATCAAGGAACAAGGATTACAGGGATAGTGACAAAATGCTGTGTAACAGATCCTCACTTCCTAAGCCCTTAAACACTGACAACTTCATATTATTTGACATGTTGAACGGTGGCGGTGGTGGTGGTGGTGTGGGAAAAGGTGTATGCTATGGTGTTGAAGGTGGAGGCGGCATTGATGGATGATGTATTTGTGGAAAACATTGTCTTATCAACTGGACAGCGCTTTGCGATGAGGCCTATGCTACTCCTTCGTCGTCACTCGCAGGAGGTTTAATCAACGGGCTATATTCAGGGCATGTTCTTCCTCTATCCCTAAAGAGCTTCCCTTTTCACGTAGCTCCAAACATCAAGGTAGTGGCATAACCTGTTTTTCACACAACAACATTTTAATCCAAGTATTCAAAGATTTCAAATACTTACTTCACGGTCCCTTGAAGAAGCGTCGCTTCGCTTCACTGTATCTGATTGAGGTGTCAACCGTGAATTTGGTCATGAATCCTCTTACGATGTGATCAATCCAATGGTCAACAAAATGCATGATATTATTTTCAGACACTTCCAACCTCCGCACTAACTCTGAGGTCCACACTATCAGACCGTCAAGCCTCCACCTTCCTTGGCTGTCTACCAATTTAGCAATCCACTCGTATAGTTTGATCAGGAAGGTGCATAAGAAAACCTTGTGTCTTTATATGTATAAATATCTATCCAACCACTATTCTTTTGTCAGGCATAGATTTCTGTTCTCTTGTGTCGCGAATTCATGGATCTTCCTATCCAACCAATCCTCAATTTCCTTTTTGTTCGGATTCCAGTGATGCGATATCACACATCTCTTTATGTAGATACCGGTCCTGGCAATGAAACCATTTGTTGGCTTAGGAGGTCCTAACCCAGGTTCAGATTTATTTGTGCCAAATAAATATCTACACCACTGGCCCTTTCAGCATCAATCTACGGTGCGTCGAATTAAGTCTCACTCGAAGTATTATAGGGGGTGCTGGAACCAAGTTCCCGCACCCAAAGATCAATGTGATGTCTTCTTGCGACCTAGATCTACCTTCATGTAGATCGATAAGCCTAGAAGGCTTATCGATATAACTTGTCTCAATCGGCCTTTAGACCTCCACGAAGGTCTACAATTGGCTCTTGCAGACCCTGTACAGGTCAATTATCTACTTACACGCATTAAAGATTATTCTTAACCCAGTATTAACTCAATTCTTCTTAAGTGTTTTATACTTTAACAGGAAGCATTATAATCTTCGCGTAAACCCTTAATATCAATTGCGTACAGATAATAATATAGATTAAGTAAAGTCGCGCATCAATACATCATTATTTCATAAAACCCTTATTCATCATAACATAAAGTGCATTCATGCAAAATAGAAGTAAAGAGGAGAAATGCAGGAATTTATGTAATAATCTTCTTTATTGATATTCAATTAATCTTATAGACTCAAGACTTCCCTGCGCACTTAGCTACAGGGGTCCACACACTCAGCTGCAGAGCTTCTTCATCTCTAAGACTTCTTTCTATTCTTCCTTCTATTGCACCATTACATTCGTCATATCACATTCTATCTTCTCTTAGACTCTTTAAGACTCTCCTATTTATACAATCTCATGGTCCACGGACCATGGGTAGATCTCCAAAATCTAACTCAACTTACATAAAAGAAGTAAAACCCTTTTTGACTCTTTAACTATCTATGCGCTCCGAAACCAGAATTTAGGGAGAATTTACATCGTTTTACATAAAAACTTGGGCTTTTGCACTAAAATTGATCCAGGGGACCCTATCCCAATAATTATGTTGCACAATCTCCTTTCCTTTCTTTGAACAAACTTTCTAGATGTAATTTCCAACATTGTTCATTGCCATGCCCATGCATCTTGCAATGGGTAAAAAAATAAACTTCTCTTTCTTGCTGACAAAGAATTCCTCTCATGTGAAGGAGAATCATTATGCTTGATGCCTATAATCCGATCCATTCTTTTAACCATTATCATGCATTTCTCACAGACAACCACATAATGGTCAAATTCATCAAAAAAGTACAAGGGTACATATTCCACAAGTAGTCAAAATTACCATGCATTGGAAAACACCCATTAGATTTATACATATCTCTTGGGGTGCAACTTTGATGGAGTGGAGTGGATGATGACATGCAAGGTCCCTTTAAGCATTCTTCTCGCTTGGGAGACAAATGAACATTGTCACAAGGTAGTGGTGACATCTCATCCTAAGATGGTTAATGTGCCGCATTCTCCAAACTCCCTTTGACCATATCCTAATCCCTAATACCTTGGCCTTGCCTCTACCATGATTGGATTGGTGATACCTTGGCCATTTTTGTTGAGGCCTCCTCCTTCATAACTCGTCTTGGAAAACATCTTCATACCAATACCTTTGGTATGTTGCTCAAATGATACAAAAGAGGTGTTATGCACATAAACATAAGGAATTGTACTTGAAATGCTTATTACCTCCTGAAACTTTCCATTCATATTTTAAGCTTTTGATGATGACGATGACATTGTAGATGACTCTAGCCACCCACTCTCATCAATTGGCATATGGTGAGAATCTTGGAGATTCTTGTAAAATGCACATGCATCATCTTCCTCACATGGTCCATAACGACTATTTGATCCATGACCACATATTGGTTTCATTCTGGAGCTTTCATTTGCTGTCACAGGAGTGGAACTTTAAGCAAATTTTTATTCTACCACATGCTACAACTGTAGACACATATGCCTCTTCTCCTCTTCAGATATTTCTAACATTCTTCTCAACTCAATGTTCTCCATACAAAGAGCCAAATTCAGCTCCTCTAGCTCTTGGAGACTCTTCTTGTCCATTCTTGCAACTTGGTTAGATTATGCCCTGATACCAATCTGATAAGAAAATGGAGGAGGTGTCCTTTTCCTCTTCTCCAAAATCAAATAAACAAATAAACAAGGATCGTTCCAACGCTTTGCAAGGTAATAATGGGTCTTGACATAAAACATGTTTTTTTTTAATGTCTCTTCAAGTCATGAGTTAGTATTTACATGTAAACTTAACAGAAGTGACATAATATCACATAATTCATACAAGTGACATGAAGAGATTAACAAAATATTTGTTGATGGAGTTCACCCCTCCCGGGCTACATCTTCGGGCCTACCAACATAGCTAAACCACTCCATATATTCAGTGTGAAAAGGAGTACATAAAAGTTTGTTGATCAAAACATGTGGCTATTACCCCTACAAGGTAATGTTCTCCTAAAATAACTCTCTCATAAAACAACAATGCAAAGCATCTCCTTCAAATATCCTATACTCCAACTGAAATAAGCTTACATGAGCATATGAACACTTCAATTCCACATTGAAGAGCATAAACAAAACTTCCTCAACATAACACAGTGAGAAAAGTAAACATGACCTGAACCTTGCAAATAACAACTATTGTAGTAGACTTCTGAAGGTCAGAAAAACCCTACAAGGCCTTCTTCATGCTTAAACAACTTCCATAAATTCTTCAAAAACATGATTGATCCATACACCCTTGGTCTTAAACCTGAAAAAATAGTCCTTAGATGTGCTCAAATTAGAAAATATAGGTTATCATTGGATCCAGAATATCAAAAAACCCCTTGGTAGACTCTTCTTGAGCTCAATTCGGTCAAAAACTCAAAAAGATATGGCTCCTCAAGCTCTCCTTTGAGTTTTGTTGTTAGCTGTCCTACAAATTGGACCAATAGCCTAACTATCCTAAAAATCCACCCTATTTTTCACTAATGAAGTGACAAATCTGACCTCCATCGATGTAATTGATTGGAAATTTAAATTAGCCAATAGCCCCTTAAGGCCAAAAATTCGGGTCATATG
>APFE031100049.1:0-31707 GCA_000404065.3 Pinus taeda
AATAAAAATGCGAGAGCATAACACATAAAACACATATACACAGAGATTTCACACTGGATCCCAAAACCAAGACTACCAGCTTGATTTTTCATTATGTTCCTTTCAATGTTACAATACATATTTATACATGCCGAAGCATCCAATACCATGGACGGAAAACCATCGCGTCCAAAACCATGGAACGAAAACCATAGGTAGGTTCGCCCAACCTAATAAAGGGTCCAAAAAAAAAATTCCCGGGGCGCTACACCGGACCCCGTAGAAGGGGGCTACCCGCCCCCCTCTAACCCCCCGATTCACTACGTAGGTTAGTCGTGGAAAAAATATAACATAACCCAACACAGAGAAGAACAAATCGGCAAAGTGCAAAACTCGACTTGGGATGCATTTTGGTTTTTCCTAGTAAAGTCGCACAGTCAACAGATGGCCACCAAATGCCTTCCCGGCACTGTCAATCTCATGGTTCCCGAACTTTCGGATGCTACGTACACAGCTCAACTGCATTCTAGGCTGAGTCACCCTCCAGAAATTTAGCAAATGCTCTCAATTTGTCAGCTGCAAGTGCAAGAGAGAAAGTAGATACAATGAATTATTTAAAAGGCTATCACACTGATATTTTCATAAATCAAATCCCAGATTTTCATGTTTGCAGTTTCAACAGCTCAAAGAGATTTTTATTGATAGCTAGTTTTTTTTTTTTATTTAAACCCTTTCATGTCTTTAAAGAAAGGGTCCTCAACTTGTATAAGATTTGACTTAAGAAGTTGCACTTTTGTACTTCTGAATATTTTAATCAGTAGTGGATCAAGGTTCTACATTTTTGTGAAGAAACTTTTTCAATACCTGCACTTTTGTATCTCCTGGAAGGTTTTCTCAAATAAGAAAGTGGAATCGGAGTGTTATTTACATCGGAAAGACTCAAATGCATGCAGTATTTTTATCACTGTTCTTTTGTCTTGTTTTCTTATGTAATGAAGAATTTCTTTTAAAAATTTGCTATTGTTGATATATGTATGCTGTTCAAATAATTCTTTATCATGTCATTTCTGAAGATTTAGAATTGTTATATTTTAAAGATATATGTCAGCGATATACATTGTTATGCATGTGATATGTTTTATTAATAATTACTTTGTTTAATTTCTTAAACAAAGTAATCATTGCCTATGAATGCATCTTTCTATCGATTAGTAATTCATCTATACGATTATTTGTCTGATAGAAATAATCAGAAATTGCATTGTTAATACCTTACTCGGGTTAGATAAGTATATTTGTATATTTTCAGTCATAGGTTAAAACACTTATCATCCTTATTATACATTATAAACCAATCATTCATCAAACCGTTCATTATATGGGAAACTAGTCCCATAATATCTAGTTGGAGCCACCACACCAAACAGAAAAGGAGATGTACTAAGGTCAGGACCGTGTGCTTATCCCTAATGTTGGTGCTAGGATTTTAGAGGCATCAACAGTACTTCAAACATGAAGTAACCCTCAAACAACCACATAGATACTCTTTAAGGGATATTTAGATTGCAACTTGGATATGTGAGCCATGGCATGTTATTCAACATAAAGAGCCACAATAATTGTTATTATGTATGGTTTTCTAATAATAATGTGTGCATGTTTTAAGAATGTGAATGTTCTATTAGAATTTGTACATATTTTGTAATGCATGTATATGTAGAATTATTTAAAGAATAATATGGCTTTGGAATATTAATCTATATTTATATTAATTGGCCAAGTTTAAATAAATATACTTTATATTCAAATTAATAAAATCACCCTCTATGAATTTAGCGCAATAATCAACCATAGTATGTAACAACACCACAAAAACTCCATAACAAATAGTGTGTCGTCTCTCTAAGATGTGATGAACAAATTCTTATTAACCCTTAAAACCCTTCTATAGTAGTTTCAAACTCTCTTCTTGTTCCTCATTCCAAGGGGTAAATAAAACTATTATATATTGTATAAAATTGTTATAATTTTAGAATTATAGATGGATTCATATACCCCTTTAAGGGGGTCGTTGAATCCATCTACATAAATTTTAACATTACAGACAGATTTAGAGACCCCCTTAAAGGGGTCTCTAAATTTTAACATTGTAAATGGATTCAGAGACCCCTTAAAAGGGGGGTCTCTAATTCCATCTATAGTGTTAAAATTTAGGTAGATGTAACACTTCAGTATCAAAATTGCAATTTTCCTTTTTCGAAGCGAAACATGATCCCGATACAACTTTTCAATGGCAAAAATAGGCTTATGACCCATGTTAGCCCCGATTTTCCCAAAAAACATCAATTAGGGCCTCAAAATGGCTTCGGAAGTTCAGGACCCGAAAAACTGCCAAAAATAGTAAATTATGCTGCAAATAAGGAAACTGAAAAATTGAAAGAAACAATGGTGGGGGTCCAAGTGGAATAAATGGGTGGCCGCCAATATCCACCTAGATTGTTCCTCCCCCCTTAGGAAGCAATGGTCCCCATTATGTTGAGTTCCTCCATGAGATGAGGAAACTTCTATTGAACTTTGTCCCTAGTGAGCCACTTGCCCTAGTGAAGGAGTTAGTGTGCTTTGAAAACTCAATATAGTTGGATCTTTTGTTGTCAGATGTTCTTGATCTCTGTTTCCATGATCCAATCAGTTGTATCTTGTTCCATGTTGTCTGGATTTAACTCTGTAGGTGTGATTTGTTTTGCAATGTTTGATGTGTCCAGCAATGGTGGGAAGCATGGTCGAAGGTGGTCCACATTGAACACTAGTTGCAAGACAAGGAATGGGGGAATTCTGAACTCAAATGCATTATCTCCCACAACCTTGGTAATGGTGTAAGGACCATATCAGAGTGGTATAAGTTTTTGATAGGCTTTGGTAGGGTGTTCCTTTTGCAAATGAAACCAAACTTTGTCACCCACTTGAAACTTGTGTGGCACCTGATGTTAATCATGTCACTGCTTGTACTTGGCATTTGATTTCTCCATAATGTCATGGACCTACTAGTAGATGCGTTGGATGTGCTCAATGAATTTTCTTGCATTATCGGATTCGGACTAGATATGAGGCGAATCTTCCTATAGTTGCAAATGGCATGGCCACATCAACGGGACATAATAGCTGGAATCCCAAGCCCACCTGAAAAGGGTTGTGGCTAGTCAAGTTGTGGAGAGCCTGGTTATAGTTTTGTTGGACATAGGGGAGGCTCTTATCCCATGTGCATAGATTCTTTGAGTTGTACATGTGCAAAATGTGTACAATCATCCTATTGACAATCTCTTCCTCGCCATCAGTTTGGGTATGGAAACTTGTGGAATTAGTGATCTTGGTGTCAAGTATTGGCCAGAGAATGGACCAAACTGTACTGAGGAACTTGTTGTCCCAAACTGAGATGATAGATTGTGCGATCCAAAAGTGTACCCACACTCATTCAAAAAAGAGTTTAGAAGTGGTTTCTGCTATGGTATTCTTTTGGCAGGCTGCCATAATGGCCATCTTCAAGAATTTGTCGATGACCACAAAAAACACAGTCATTTCCATGCTTAGTGGAAGGAAGGCCCGACATGTAATCCATGGATATGGATTCCCAAGGCCGACTAGGTGTAAGTAGCGGAGTATAGAGGCCTTGCTTCTTGATGTTCAGTTTGGAAATGATGCAGCAATGCAAGATTTGATGTACTTCCTGACATCCTGTCAAAAATTTGGCCAATAGAAATACTTTTTAGTACTACCACCATTTTCTCGACCCCAAAATGCCCAGCAGCCTGACTATAGTGCACTTCCCAAACCATCTTGGCACGCTCTCTTGAAGTAACACAAAGGTGTCCTAGGTGGCATAATGGGGGATCCTGGAGGTGAAAATATGGAACTTGATGACCCTTCAAGAGCGTCTGGTATGTGTGGCCAAATTTTGGGTCGCTTTTGTAGAGATGTGGCCAATCAGAAGTCTCATGCCCACAGGAGTTGGGCATGGTAGTTAACACCATGATCGGTGGTTGGATGAGCCAGTTTGCAACATGGTTGGTTCTTCCCTTCTTGTAATTGATATTCAAATGGAATTGTAGTAGGTATGTGGACCATTTCTGATGGCGATCATTCTGAAAGTTCCCTTGTGTTTGTATGAACTGCAGGGGTTGGTGGTCTGTGTGGATGATCGTTTCCTTCCCCAAAATGTAATGCTTCCATTTTCGGCAAGCCTGCACAATAGAATACATCTCTTTTTCATAAGTGGGATACTTCTGGACTGTGTCTGAAAGTGTCTCACTGTGATATGCCACTATATGCCCCTGCTGAGTAAGGACAACCCCAATAGCATAGTCAGAGGCATTTGTATCGATCTCAAATGGTTGTTGCAAGTCTGGTAATGTGAGCACTAATGTGGAGTAGAGGTGATGTTTCAACTCTGTGAATGCCTTCTGTTGAGATTCAGACCAAAATACTTCTTTTTTTTCGCTCCTCCCTTGGTGACTTGACTCAAGGACGAAGTGATATAAGAGAACCCCAACACAAACTTGTAGTCAAAATTGGCAAGACCCAAAAATATGCAGATCTTTGTCAGAGTGGTTAGGGTTTGCCAATCCCAAATGACTTGGATCTTGGCTAGATCCACATGAACCCCTCGTTCATCAATAATGTATCCCAGATACTCAACCTGGGTCATGCCAAAAGTGTATTTCTCTAAATTGGCACATAGCTTGTGTTGCTGCAGTTTTTGGAGAACCTGTCGAATGTGGTGGAGGTGCTCTTCCCAACTCTGGCTGAAGATCAGGATGTCATCCAATTATACCACTACAAATGAGTTTTTGAATAGTTGCAAGATTCCATCCATCAGCCTCATGAATGTTGCAGGATCATTCGTCAACCCAAAAGGCATTACCAACCATTCGAAAATGCACTCCTTGACTTTGAAGGTAGTCTTCCACACATCACAGGGTTTGATTGGTACCTGGTGATACCAAGACTTCAAGCCAATCTTACTGAAAGAATTTTCCCCCTTGGGTTGGTCCAGAAGGTCATCAATCTGTGGCATCGGGTACCTATTCCAGACAGTGATCTTCTTCAGCATCCGATAGTCAATACAGAATCTCCAACTCCCATTCTTCTTCTGTACCAACATGATCGGGCTCCCACAGGGCAATGAACTTGACCGGATATGACCTTTCTGTAGCAACTCTTGAATCTTCATGTTGATTTCGTCGTTCTCAAGAATGGAGTGTTAATAGATTGGACCATTGGGAGACGATGCACCTTGGGTCAAATTGATGAAGTGCTTAACCTAATAGTGCAGACGCGCCCTTGCGGGGGAGGTGAAGATTTCCTCATACTCCTCCACAACCTTGTCCATTTGTTGTTGTTGTGTGGAGGGGCCCTATCTAGAGGTCGTGGTCATCGTCTTCTTCTTTCCCCAAGGGTGTATCATCAAGAAGACAAATTTCCCGGTTTTGGAAATGAGCTTACTGTATTGTTTTGCAGTAACCAAAGAGATGGCGGTAGGCGGTTCTACCTCCAGTATCTTGTACAACTTATATCCCAAGGTAACAATAACATCACGAGGCCTTGACTCATACATATCATGTCGCTTCCACAAGTATGGTTGGCCTAATAATACATCACAAACATCAAGGGGAGCAATGTCGCATACTACCTCATCTGTGAAGGGCTTGATGTCATATGGAAGGTGGCACTATTGGCTCACACAAAGATCTCGTCCTTTGTGAAGCCACCCGATGGTGTATGGTTGTGGGTGTGTTGTGGTCGGTAAGCCTAGTCACTTCATGACCTCTGCTAAAATGAGGTTCTTTTGGCTCCCACTATCAACAATGAACTGTAGCAGGGAACCCTTTACCCACATCTGGGACTGGAAGAGGCGCTCCTCCTCCTCTAGATCTTCGGGTTCCTCCTTTTGGATCTTTGTGGTGGAAACAATGGTGTTGGGCTTCGCATTGATAATATACTTTCCTTTGTCATTCCCCTTGTCATATATTGACTCAGAGTCTGAACATGCATATGATTTTGAAGATTTTAGCTTGACCACCAATGACTTCTTGGCCCAACACTCACTTGTGTTGTGAGTGGAGCTCTTAGGGAACTCACACCACTTTCCCATGTCCTTCTTCAGCTTTGCGGTGTTGTTCTTTGCTCATGGATTTGGCGAGTTGTCTTGGGCCACCCCACCTTGGCTTTGTCCTTTTTCTCTAGTTTGGGGGCACCTTTCCCTTGCTTCAGATTTGTTGATCCAAAGTCTCGCTTCTTCTATTTAAACTTATGCTCGATTTTGATGGCATAATAGTATTTCATGCCAAGTGAGGATATTTCTAGGAACTCCATCTCATTCTGGATGTACCTGTGTGGGCATCCATGATACTTTAGTACCAAATGTTTCTCAGAATCCTTGATACCCATCTTTGTGCGAAGGGTATGAAAAACATTATTAAACTCTGGCACATCTTGGTACCTTCCCTCCCGCAGCGTGGTCCACTTTATGTATTTATCCTCATAGCTCTCGACAGGGTAATACTGCTCCTTGATGGTGTCCCAAAACAAATTCCGATTGGGTGCAGCGAAAAACAGTGAGGTCATACTTTCATCCTTTTGCTCACAGTAGGTTTCCCACCAATCCTTGACATGGGGGTAGCTTCGAGAAGAGAAAAAGTAATCTTTTCCCGACAGGAAAAATCATGAACATAAAAATATCCTTCTAGCATATTTAACCATTTATCTATGACATATGCATCTATTTGGCCTTCAAATATGGTAATGTCAAAGTTTGCGTGTACCTTAAAAGGAGTGGAACCTCCAGAGTGGCTGTTGGATATGGATGCACCGAAAGTGGGAAACCGTTGAAGGATCTGGTCAAAGTTATCCATCATCGTGTTCCTTTGTTTCTCTAGGGCCTCCTCAAGAAATATTTTGATAGGATCTCCTACTTCCTCATCTTTATTTTCTTCCCCCATGGACAGTCGTCGTGGTTTGTGAGGCTAATCTTGCAAAGGTTCGACTAGATCGAGCCCTAACTCCTTATATCCTGACCTCATTGGGGGCATGCAAAGAAAAAAGAGAAAGAGAAAACCGCTCTGATACCAATGATCCAGATTTAAACATGAAATGCAAAAAAATATAGATATAACCATAAATACAAATATTTCAACTAAAATAGCACTTCATTGCATTAATATCAAACACTGAAATATGCTTACAAATAGAATGGAAATAAGACTAGCTCGGGTAATGGTAGCTTATCTCTGAGAAGATATGTGGCGCCTACATGCCTCTGAACTATGTTACAATGAGGCTCAAAGGCCTATTTATTATTGAGAAACAATGGAAAACCATAAACATCCAAAAACCTAACCCTAGGAGATGAAGCGCCAAACTATGGGCCTCGTTTGGGTAAATTGGTACATCAACTTCCCGGGGTCGTAACTTTGGCATACAATCTCTGTTTGACGTGCACAATATCTCGTTAAAAATATATACCTGAGGACTACAACTTTTGAATGGCCAACATGGGTTAGGTCAACATAGTCTTATGACCCATGTTGGCCCCGGTTTGCCCAAAAAAATGTTGTTTAGGGCCTCAAAATGGCTCCAAAAGTTCAAGACCCGAAAACTATCAAAAATAGTAAATTGTGCTACAAATAAGGAAACTAAAAAACTGAAAGAAACAATGGTGGGGGTCCAAGTGGAATATATAGGTGGCCACCAATATCCACCTAGATCAACACATTTATAAATGACTAGCATAAATGACTAATTCATATACTTGTTGTACTTGTTAGTTGGTCATATTTGTATTCTTGGACTATAGTAGTCATTTGTGTTAATCATTTTTAATTTTGTCACTTATTATCTGGTCATGTATTTTAGTCCTAGACTAAATTAGTCATTTAAGTTAGTTTCTTTTAGTTGGGTCAGTTTTTATCTAGTCTTATATTTTATCCCTAGACAATCAGTCGTTTAAGTTAGTTTTTTTAGTTGGGTCACTTAAAATTTCTCAAAATTAGTAGTAATTCACTTGAAATAGTTTTGGTGACTAACATTTTTAGTCGCGTAGTCACTAATCTCTCATTTTCTACTAATGAGGGATTTCCATTTGCATCATCTAGTCATTTGGCCAATGTCTCATAGCAATGAAAGTATCCATAATACGTTCAAGGTATGATTATGTCATCTTCCATCTCCTTTTTTCACCTTTATTTGTTTTGATTTCTATGGTATTGATCCGAGATGCTATGAAAATATGAATGTATTGTCAAGAAATATATTCAGGCATAAAATATCTATAATTATGTAATCATTCCATTTTTTAACATTTTCAAAAAAATGGCCCATCACAACAATGTCACCAATTTGGTATGTCAATTGTCTGTTTTCATATCTCACCAACCTACTTTTCACCCATGTGCATCGCATCAAGTCATAGGCAACATTCTCTCCATTTCCTGTGGTGGAAGTGACAACAAAATCATCGTCTACAACCAAAATACAAAATATGTATTAGTTAAATATGTTCAATATTTCAATTTATAGATGGAACTATTAATTGTAGATGGGCCACATGTTACCTTACCTTACAAGATTAGAGACTTGATCATGATTAAGTGAAATGATGGTCTCTTCATCATTCATCTCTTGCCACATCAGAATTGGATGACACCTCTTTGGAATAAGAGGGAAATATTTCCATCCTTTCACATACCCATGTTTTTCACAGTGATAAAGTCTACATCCGTCAACACTGATGAAAAACTCACAAAAACATGTGAGTTTTCTTGTCTCGATGGAAAATATTTCCCCCATGTCTTTACTCTGCACTGCGTGTAATTCCCTTGTTCTTTATACAGTATTACAATACCAAGGAATGGATCTATTCACATCACCAAGTTCAATATTTCAAAATAACCTTATACGCACAAGCCTTATAGATTTGTGACCTTCATGTCCTAAATGGGATCTACACCAAATGACCACCTCTAGTGATGATTTGAGTTGATCTACATCATGACTCATTTGGTACCTCCTAAGTGCTTGCTTCACACAAGCACCTGTACCATCATGTTCATCCTTTCCATGTCCTATTTTAAAGTAGCTCCAAGTATGTTGAATTTTTGTCTTCTTTTGTAGTCAGTTCCACCAACAAAAAGTGTGTGCTAACTTGAATTTCCCTGCTCAACCATCTGACCATATCCAATGCTTCCTAAATGATATGCCATATTTTTTGAATGATACATAAATAAGGTCAAAGCATTGTTTCACGAACAATGTTTCATGATCATGATCATCACCGATGTAAAAATGATACTCCTTAATCACATAATGTGACTCATAAGTGAGATCCCTACCATCAATGTTCAATTGTGCATGTCAGTACATAACATGTACTAAAATGGACATTTGGTTTGAATGATAACACTCACTATGTATCTTTGTCTGAGGAGAAAATGTGTCATTCTTAGCAAAGTGCACCACTAATAAGACTGTGCCTAGCTGAAATACTTTGCGAGAATGCTTAAATTTAGATGCTTACCACCTGGACCTGTGCGAGTGTTTAATATATTTATAGATCTAGTTTTGAAATAGCCCCATGAATTGTGAAATAGGAATATCATCCTCAACATAGTTGATCCTCATAGGTGCTAGAGTTGAAGAAGATGGTTTATTTCCCATGGCATACTCATAATGCTTCCATGTGATGGTGACATCTAACATCCCAGACTAGTTGGGATCAATAAGACAGTTCCTATGGAATAATACCATATCACCACATTTAGTGCATCTTCTCCCATCGATACATATTTTATTATAATACAACTTTTCTAGCTCCCTTCTGCACGATATTGAGGAAACAAAATCATGCATTGTAGTAGGAGGGTCACTGTGATAGTTATTCTTGTAAAATTCCCTGAAAGTGTCATAATGAAGTTGAAAGTCAACATGATATCGACAATAACTCGTGTCACAGATTGTATTAGGCCTAATAAACCATGGCGTCAATTTTTGAAAAATCCTTATGGATATCTTCACATGGTGATTACTTTCCTGAAATTCCTCGAACATTGCAACTTCTTTCATTTCTACAATGTGCTTAGCGTGTTCCACATACTCAACTTTAGCTAAGCGATGTTGTATGACATGCTTTCTATCTGGAATAGCATGAAAATGATTCTCCCAAAAATCTACCACAAATGCTTTGATTCTTGTTCTGATCCTGTCTTACTAGGGTTGCTTGGTGATAAGAACTCAAAAATTAGATTCATCATTTTCATTCACTCGAACCCTGAATTTGGTATGTTTGTACAAGGTTTTTGTTTATACATGGAGCAATTTTGACATCATTGCCAACTTTTGTTTTATTTATGTACTTGGTGCAACAATAGCAGTTGTAATTTCCCTACGCACAGCTCGAACATCAAATTTTCTTGATATTCCAAACATGGTGAAAACCTTTGATATATTTTCAGTGACATTCATATGTGTCTTCTTTCTAGTATCATCTTAGAGACCCAAAATCTTTGTGGCATTTTTTAGTTTCTTATGTTTGATCAACCCATGAAGTATTTGAGCTTTTACAACAATTGAATGTTTCTAAAAAAAAATTGAATGATGTTATTGACATGGTCTCTAATAGTGTGAGTAGGGATAAGCTCCCTAGTTTCATCTATTATGATTGCTTCCAAGTTTTCTACAAACGGTCCACCCCTTTCCAACCCATTGCAACTCCCTGTTATCCTATCAACTTGAGGGGCCAATTTTTTCTTTTAGTGTTTGATCAATTTGATAGGGTAAATCTTCTTCCTCCATTTGTTGATTAGCTTGACATGGCACATGTTATTCCCCTAGTGTCAATTGATCAACTTAATAGGGAACATGTTCCTCTAGTGGTTGATCAGGTCCATAAGGCACATCTTCATCATTATTTGGTTGATCAACTTGATGGGACACATCTTCTCCCTCACGTGGTTGTTTAATTTCCATCATTGCATAGTCGGTCCCAAAATATACTTGTAAGTCAAGTGAATCATCATCATAAGACAATTGAAAATTAAATCTCCACATGTATTTAAGAAATCACCATAGGTGGAAGGTATGATTTGATAGTAAGAAACTAGGTCTAGTAGATGTTGACATGGACCAAGGATTATAAGTTGAAACATGAAAATAAATGGTTTTTGATCTCAGTGATCTAGATCTCTTCATCTACCAGAATTAACCAATATCTTTTAATTTTGTGATGTTAGAATAATTGTATATGAACGAGTATGAAAAGCCACATGAGCATACTATAAAGAAGAGTAAACATAATAACAACCATCAAATCAAAGAACACAGACACATTGATAACGGAGTTCACCTAGTGTGGGTTACGTCTTTGAGCCCTAGTGTCAAGAGTGGTGAGGTCGCTTCATTGAATGTTGCAAGATGATGATGAGTACATAATACATTCTTTGTCATTAAAAGGATAAATTCTCTAAACCAGAGTGGCATGTCTCTCCATGAGACGTTCTCCCTATCAGAACTCTCACTCAAATGGACCTTCCTTCGAAATAACAAGCTAATAAAATCTCACATGACGTGGCATACCAACATCCTTAAACATAATATTAACAAGGATATCAACAAAAAAACATCATCTCAGCAAATCAGAAGAAATACATGGCATAAATCCATCATTTACCTCCACTTTCAGGGGTGGCCGGAAAAGGCAAAGCTCAATTGCTGAAATAGACATCACTTTTGAATTCGTGGCGTAAAATAATGTCGAATGACTATAAACTTGGCCCCTTTCTAGCACTGTCAAATTATGGATCCTCGTGAATCTTGAAGATTCCCCCAAAGACTCCTTCCTGAAGATTGCTGAAAAATTAGTTGCTCGGATGAAGCTTATGAGCACACCACTATGCTCCCTGGGAAATTCTGTGAACAATGACTATAAATTTAGCATCATTCTACGTTTGTAAAAAATCAGCCTCCAATGCAATCTTTTAGATTCCACAAGATTCTACAAAGATTCCTTATTCTTGGCCACTTGAAATTATACTACTCATATGAGGAAATGGACCACACCATCGTGTTCCCTATGAAATTATGGTTCTTTTGAGTATAAAGTTGACATGTTTCCATCACTATGAAAAATCACCCCTTAGGGAATCTCAAAGATTCCTCACAAGCATCAAAAAGATTATCTCAGAATATTCCTCTATATCAAAATTCATGGTGAATGGTTTTGGCTCTGGGCTCCCGGTCTAGTTCCATCTCCACTCATTCTCGATCCTCCGATCTCCGTCGAATGGTATTTAAGGAAGGGTTAAATAGTAATGGTGTGGCAAAGTTACCAAAGCCCGAGCCATGGTCTCACTGGTAACCACCGGTGGATGATTTGGGGGCAGTTCGGGTTCAAAACCCACCCACCCCATACTTGGTGCGTATCTGTTTTAACACACGGCTTGAAACTTTATATGGTCAGCAGTTTATAACACATGGTTGGGATGTTGTTTAACCGACGGTTAATATTTGGCGTATTGCAATATTTGGAGCGGCGTAACGTAAATATTTAAAGTTATGGCATATGTTTTTGTGTTGACTGTTGAAGTGGTGGTCATATATGGGGCTACTTCTAGAAATCCAACCCATTCACTGACATGGGTTCGATACTCGTCGGCCCTAGATTATATGGCAATCAAGTCATTAGTTGCCTACCATTTGAATTGAACAATTTATAGATAAGGTATATATTGTATGTGGTTGGCGAGAGTAGTAGAATGCCAACCCACCACTGTTTCTTTTATTATCATTTTAAATACAGTGGTGTGGGGTGGCACGTGATTTACAAAATGTGGCCATGACAAGCTACTATATCTAGTAAAACCATCTCTCACTCATTAAAGTGAATGGGTCATCATCCTAGCGTTAATTCTCTTGTTGAACAACTCTTCCAACCAGTTCTTGCACGGGTGCTTTTTCCTTGAGACGTTGCTCTATATGGAGCCACTAACATGTGGCTCTTTGATTTCTAACTCTGTTGTAATGATTGTAAGATTATTCTTCCTCCATACCTTCTTAACCTTTTTCCTTCCCTGATGTGGAGAAGGATTTTCACACCACATCCTCTTTCTTTCTGTCATTCTCTTCTAGCACTCAACAACCACATGATAAGGTAAACCACAAAAACTACATGGTTTTCTATGCCATGATTTCTATTTGTCATTAACATATTTGTAATCAAAATGAGCTTTAGAATACTAAGACTATTTATACCTCTCTTGACTGTCTCTGGTGCAACTTTTGCGGTGAGGGATTGCCTTAGCTATTTCTCTACAATGTGCAATATCATGGGAGGATTGTGATGTGTTCCAATCATTCTTTTTCCCCAATGGATTCAAAGATTCCTTGGAATATTCTAATACCTTTGAGCACCCTCCTTAAGTGTATCCCAAACCTACAGATCGAGGTCTTTGTACAACCTCCAATGGTTGAGTCATTCCTTTGCCATTGACACTAAGTCATCCTCCTTTATACCCCATCTTGGTAAGGAGTCCCATACCAGTTCCTGAAATGGGTACTTCCATGTTTCACACAATGAGTGTCATGTGAAAACAAAAATGAAGAACGAACAACATTATTTACCTCATTTTTCGATTCTGAAGCATGTGATGGTGGCTTCGCTAATATTTCGTTGTGCTTCAATTTTTCCAAGGCATTTTCTGTGGTTCGTAACTAAAGTTGTAATCTTTGCTTCTCCTCTTTTTTTTCTCATATAAGTCTCCTTAATTCAACATTCTCTACTTGAAACCTCTTACTAATCTCCTCATTTGAATGATGAGAAGACGATGAAGAAGATGAATGATCACTGGAAGAAGGAGATGGAGCATTTTCCTCTACTCTTTCTTTCTCTCTTTCCTCTCTTTCCATAAACTCCTCATAATATGCATACATTATATCCACCATGCGTGCCATCTTGAGGAGGTCCCCATAGAGATCTCTGTTTTTCTCCATTTCCCTTCTTGTTGCATGTTCGATCATTCACACTCGCAATTCACATCAACAAGAGGACCCCTCTCATACCAAACTTGATCATGATCTCTTCAGCTACTGAAATTAACCAAGATCTTTTACTTTTGTGATGTTACCACAATTGCATATGAAAGAGTATGAAAAGCCACATGTGCATACTGTAAAGTAGAGGAAACATAATAAAAACCATCAAATCAAAGAAGACAGATACATTGATAACGAAGTTCACCTAGTGTGAGTTACGTCTCTGGGCCCTGGTGTCAACAGTGGGGAGGTCGCTAAATTAAATGTTGCAATATGATGATGATTACATAGTACATTCTTTGTCATTACAAGGATAAATTCCTTCAACTAGAGTGGCATGTCTCTCTACAAGACATTCTCCCTATAGGAACTCTCACTGAAATGGGCCTTCCTTTAGCATGAAAAGATAATAAAATATCACAAGACATGGCATACAAGCATCCTTAAACATAATAGTAGAAGGATCTCAACAAAACAACATTGTCTCAACAAATGAAAAGAAAGACATGGCATAACTGCACCATATACCTCCACTTTCAGGGATGGACGGAAAATGAAAAGCTCAGCTACTAAAACGAACATCAACATTAAATTTGTGTCACGAAATCATGTAGAACGACTATAAACTTGGCACCTGGCTAACACCATCAAATTTGGGACCCTCGAGAATATTGAAGATTCCCCCCCAAAGATTCCTTCCTGAAGATGGCTGAAAATTCTTTTACTCAGATGAAGATTCTGAGCACACTATTGCACTCCCTACGAAATTCTATGAAAAATGACTATGAAGTTGGCATCATTCTGCCTCTATAAAAAATTAGTCTCCAAGGGAATATTTAGATCCACAAAATTCTATAAAGATTCCTTGCTGCTAACTACCTAAAATTCTACTGCTCAGATGAGGAAACAGACCACATCACCGTGTTCCGTGCAAAATTCTGGTTCTTTTGTGTATAAAGTTGACATGTTTCCCAGATTGGTTACATCTTTGTTCGTTCTAGGTCCTCCAATCTCCATTGAATGGAATTTGAGGAATGGTGTGGTAGAGCTACCAAAGCCTGAGCCATGGCTCATTGGTAATCGTCGACAGATGATTTGGGGGCAGCTCGGGTTCAAAACTTTCCCACTCTATACTTGGTGCATATTTGTTTTAACACATGGCTTGAAACTTTATATGGTCGATGGCTGATAACACTCAGTTGGGATGTTGTTTTAACCAATAGTTAATATTTGGTGTTGCAATGTTTGGAGCGATGGTTACATAATGTTTTAATGTCATGGTGTATGTCGTTGTGTTGACTATTGGAGTAGTGGTCATATATGGGGTTGTCACTAGTGCAGGTTCGACACTCGCCGACCCTGGATTATATGGCATTCAAGTCATTGGTTATCATCCACCACCCCCTCCAACTGCATATCATATATACCTTATATATAAACTGTTCAGTTCAAATGGAAGACAACCAAGGAGTTGAACGCCATATAATCATGTAGAATGACTATAAACTTGGCACCTTGCTAACACCATCAAATTTTGAACCCTCGAGAATATTGAAGATTCCTCCCCAAAGATTCCTTCCTGAAGATGGCTGAAAATTCTTTTACTCGGATGAAGATTCTGAGCACACTATTGCACTCCCTACGAAATTCTATGAAAAATGACTATGAAGTTGGCATCATTCTGCCTCTATAAAAAATTAGTCTCCAAGGGAATATTTAGATCCACAAGATTCTATAAAGATTCCTTGTTGCTGACTACCTAAAATTCTACTGCTCAGATGAGGAAACAGACCACATCACCGTATTCTGTGCAAAATTCTGGTTCTTTTGTGTATAAAGTTGACATGTTTCCCGAATTGGTTACATCTTCACTCGTTCTAGGTCCTCCAATCTCCGTTGAATGGCATTTGAGGAATGGTGTGGTAGAGTTACCAAAGCCTGAGCCATGGCTCATTGGTAATCGTCGGCAGATGATTTGGGGGCAGCCCGGGTTCAAAACTTGCCCACTCATACTTGGTGCATATTTGTTTTAACACATGGCTTGAAACTTTATATGGTCGATGGTTGATAACACTCAGTTGGGATGTTGTTTTAACCAATAGTTAATATTTGGTGTATTTCAATGTTTGGAGCGATGGTTACATAATGTTTTAATGTCATGGTGTATGTTGTTGTGTTGACCATTGGAGTAGTGGTCATATATGGGGTCGCCACTAGTGCAGGTTCGACACTATATTTATTTATTTTTAACCAACCATTCAAAAAAAATTGATTGATTTTTAAGGGTCACTAGGCAAATTAAGTAGGAAAGAAATTCTCCCTTTTAGACTGCCAGAATTCATGTGTCGGGACTCTACCAAATTGTTGCCTCGTTAGTGACTTCCACTTGGCCAAGTTTGACCAGAACTTTTATTGCGAATATCTTGAGCATACGAACTCGGATTTGAGTTTCGTTCACGTCGTTGGAATCATAAAAACGAGCACTGCGATCTAGTCTTGGTTTGGAAAAATTTTGAGAACTTTGATTTTTTAATATTTACATAGCCACTGTTGGATTCTTAGCATCTTTGGAGCCACCTAGATCACTCAAGGAAGGATGCGTTGAAGAAGAGCGCACCATTAAAGGTATCGGTCACTGTGTCAACAAAAGGGTGATTCAAAATATGATGAAAGGTAAAATCATTCTTCTTCACTCAAGAAAATCAATTTGGAAACCTTAGGGTTCTAGTTACAGGCCTTAAGGAAAATTTAAATGAAAAATAATTTGACAGTTGGAAACTAGGTAGCATAAGTTGACATGGACCAAAGTTTATAAGTTGAAACATGGAAATAAAATGGTTTCAAGTTCAAGGAAATATGGCTCGAAGAAGAGTGCACCTATAAAGGTATTGGTCCTTGTGTCAATACAAAGGGTGGTTGAGAATATGATGAAAGGTAAAAGAATTCCTCCTCACTCAACAAAAATTAATTTGGAAACCCTAGGGTTCTAGTCACAAACCCTGGGGAAGAGTTAAATGCAAAACATGTTGATAGTTGGCAACTAGGCAACAAAAGTTGACATGGACCAAGGGTTATAAGTTGAAACATGGAAATAAAATGGATTCAAACTCAAGGAAAGATGGGTCGAAGAAGAGCGCACTAGTAAATGTTTTGGTCCCAGTATCAATAAAAAGGATGACTCAGAATATGATGAATGGTAAAATCATTCCTCCTCACTCAACAAAAATCAATTTGGAAACCTTGGGGTTCTAGTCACAAACCCTAGGGAAAAGTTAAATGAAAAACAAGTTGACAGTTGGAAACTAGGTAGCAGAAGTTGAGATGGACCGAGGGTTATAAGTTGAAACATGGAAATAAAATGGTTTCAAGCTTACATAAAGTTGGGTCGAAGAAGAGCGTGCGAGTAAAGTTATTGGTCCATGTTTCAATAAAATGGGTGATTGATAATATAATGAAAGTTAAAATCATTCCTCGTCACTCAACAAAAATCAATTTGGAAACCCTAGGTTTCTAGTCGCAAACCCTAGGGAAAAGTTGAATGAAAAACAAGTTAACTGTTGGAAACTAGGTAGCAAAAGTTGATACAGATCAAGGGTTATAAGTTGAAACACGGAAATAAAATGGTTTTGAGCTCATGGAAAGATGGGTCAAAGAAAAGGGCACCAGTAAAGGTATCGGTCCTCATGTCAACAAAAAGGGTGATGCAAAATATGATGAAAGATAAAAGTTTCAGCATGTATGAAAGGTAAAAGAATTTTCATGATAAATTGAATTGTATGTAGGAGGCACCTAAAGATAATATAATCCCTATGAAACATGTAACTAATGACAAGCATTCTATTCTAAGAAATAAATTAGTTGGTAAGAAAGGAAATAAATCAACAACACTTAAGATTGTTGCATTTGTAAGCACACCTAATCACATACATTTTCTTTGGCATAACCAAATGAATCACATATATATCACAAAGAGAAAAATAAATGGTTAATTTTCTCTTTAATTCGAATGTGTGAAAAAATCAACAAAAATGTTTATATGAGGTTTTTTGTATGAGAAAAATCCCTAAAAAGACATAATGACCTTCTACTCAAGCAGTAAATGGGCCTTGTGAAGATTTTAGAATAAGGTGCTATGGCCATGTCATAAATGTCAATGGCGACGATCCCAGCAACCAAAAAACCAACCAAGGTATGGTGAGGGTGATAATGGCCAAAACATTCTAGGGCTATATCCTGAAATAGTTGGTGGCACTTCCAGTAGCCTGACAAAGATCGCCTCAGGTATAAGTGCTCCCGCACCTCAAACTAAAGGGAAAGATGCCCTAAAATTTGGCCACTAAGTTACCTGTGTCCAGTGGGAATGGATGAATCTCAACTTTTGGTTGCCAGTTGTGAACCTAGAACCCTTACCACGTGTTGGGAGACAACATGAAGGTTTGTGATAATCTGCCACCTAGGCCTTGCCCCCTTCACGGGTTTCTTTCCATGTGTCAAATTTCTCACTAGATGATGCAAGATTTTAAGCTCCCTAAAATATAACTTTCTATGTTTCAATATGAGAAACAACCATGATGGCTTATCTATTGCCTATCGCCATGGTCCTAGTGTAAACTAAAAATTATCTTGCGACCCCTGTGGGGAATTTAGTATGTTCAGGTTAATATTTTTTTTGAGAAATGACTTGATTCACTCAAGGTGTGCAACAAAATATAAGCTCAAATAAATTAGGTACAAATATTCCAGATAGAGGATACCCTGTATACAAAGTTTAAGTGAGCTTAGTGTGTGGGGTGAATGTGTGTGCAAGTGAAATTGTGAGCATACAAAGTTTGAATCGATGTGGATATGTGGTGATCCTTTACAGTTACCTTAATTCAACTATATGATGTTTGTTCCTTAAAAGAAAAATAAATTATGTGTGGATGATGGGCCACTTACTTCTTTCCTAAATATATTATATGAGCATATGTTTGTGTGAAAAAATTCAAATTAAAATATAAGAAATTACTCTATTTGTAATGGTTTGTTAGGTCCCTATAATACTAGTGTATTCCCTTGTTATTATTGTCCTTGTAGCCCCTTATTGTTATTTTTTGGCCCATGTTGTTCCCATATTGTTATTATTGTGCGCCATAGAAGCCCACTATTGTTATTGTTGTTCCCTTACATTATTATTGTTATGTCGGCTCTAATTATATTGTGACCCCTTAGACCCCTATATATAGAAAGGACGTCTTGTCATTTGCATCATCCAAGAATTTTTCATTTGTGTAATGTAAAGGAGGTTTCCCCCTCGAAGAGTCCGTTTTGAAGTTGTGAGTTGGTTGCATAACATTTGGTATTGGAGATTTGAATTCTATGGTTTCACTGCTTCAAACAAGTCATCGTGGAATTTTCACTATAATATTGTTTCTACGAAGTTTCAGATGCTAAAACTAAAACCCTTTTGAGCCTAAATATTGATGAACCTCGGTTATGAATTTCAAATATTGTTGCTTTATATTTTCAGAGATATGATCTAAGGAATGTAGGGTTTTGCAGGCTCTCGAATTATATCTCAAACAGGTGACCTGGGTACAATCGTCATAACTTTCTCTCTGAGAATCTGCTTGAAATTTAGTAAATAGATACAAAAATAAGATGGACTTTAGCTTTCTTTGTATCATTTCCAGATCTGAGGGTCAAAACAACGACACATGTCACTTCGTACAAGTTCGCTCTACTAAACCAGCCCATAATCAGGTCATCGTGGGTGATTTGGAATAACTCTTTCGTGGAGAATCCAATCGTGATCTAACTTGTGGGGATCGAAATAGGACTCAAAGTGCTACCGTAGGATGAAATTTCATACCTCAGAGATCTGAAATTACATAGATACAACAGATTCAATATCGAGCTCCTACAAAGAGAAAAAAGGTGTGTAGCCTTCTTAAAATTTTGCATAAGTTTGGTTTGAAAAATTAGTTTGAAGGAATTCAAAGGCCATAGTGAAGCATAATTATCATTAATTGATTCCTTGGAGAAAGAAAACGGAAACACTTAGTAAGAAACCTAAAATCCCTAACATGACTCATCAAGAAGAGGAAGAAATGCAACATGATATATCAAAATTACAGGACCAAGTGCAACAATTTTCACTCTCGCAAAATCTTATAGAAGCTAAGATGGATGGTTTAAATAAAAGCGTGCAAGCTAATATCAATGGCATGGAAGCTAATATGGATGGTTTAGAAGTAAACATTGAATATTTGAAGAAATACATGGAAGGTTTGAAAGGAAGTTTGGTTAAGGCACTATAAGAAATGCTTCCTAATGGAAAAAAGGTAGTAGAGGAAACTCATAATGAGAACAAAAGAAATGTTATTCATGATTTCATAGATTCTAATGTTGGATTTAAGACCCGCCATGTTCCAAAGATCGATATGAGTAAGTTTGATGGCAAGGATCCCGTAACATGGATACTACATATGGAGCAATATTTCGATCTCCATTATGTGCAAAACACACAAAAGGTACGCATTGTCACTTTATATTTGGAACCCAATCATTTTTTATGGTATCGATGGCTTTTCTCTTGTAAAAAAATTGCCACTTGGGCAATTTTTACGGAAGATCATAGCACATTATGAGGATACAAAAATCAAAACTTGTTTTAGCCAATTGATAAATCTCAAACAAAAGCGTGTAATGGTGGAGCACATTGAAGACTTCTAAAAATTGAATATAAGGGTAAAATATATTCCATAGGAGCATAGTATTGATGTGTCCATAGGGACTTTAAAGGGTACCATCCAACATGAGGTTTGCCTTTGGGAACCTAATTAATTGGAGAATGCATTCAGGTTGGCAAGAAAAATTGAAAGAAAAATTATGGTGACAAGGAAGCCTACCAATCACAAGTATAAAGATGGAAGTGTTGTTTCCCCTGGCCTTCCACAATCTAAAAGGTTGACACCACAACAATTGGAATAAAAAATAGAAAAAGGGGTTTGTTACATTTGTGATAGAAAATACACTAAAGGTCATAACTGTGCTGAGAATAAATTAGTTTACATAGATTGTGAAGAGGAATAAGAAACATCAAAAGAAGAGGATACACACCAGGAACAAACCCTAGAGAAAAAACAAATGAATCCAACCACATATTGTAATGCATTGGCTGAATTACCACTCCTTAAACTATCAAGATAGAAGAACATATCAAGAAAAAAGGTAATATTGTTGATTGATTCGGGCAGTACCATAATTTTATTCATTGAAAGATAGTGAATGAATTGAATTGCTTCCTATATCTAGCACCAGAGTAGAAATTGATGATTGAAATTGGAGGAACCATAAAATTATTTGGAAAGTGCCATAATATCAAGCTATCCATGGAAGAATATGTGTTGAATAGTACAATGATTTCCATTCCAATGGGTGGTGCTGATGTTGTAATAAAAATCCAATGGCTACAATCTTTAGGTACGACAAATTTTAATTTTCAAGAACTTTTCTCGAATTTTTTTTAGAAGGAAAGGAACTTGAATTAAGGGGTATCGCGGGGAAATTGGGAAAGATGATCAGCTCTAACGAAATGACAAAGCTTCTAAAGAAAGGAAAATGTTGCGTAATTGCACAATTACGTTCGCTAGAGGTTCCCACATCAAAATCATCTATTTCTTCATATCTCCAAAAAGTCTTGGAAAATAATTCCAAGGAGACTCTCAAAGGCTTCCTAGCTATTTGTGATCATGATCATGCTATTCATTTGATTCCAAGAAGTGTTCCTCCAAACATCAGGCTTTAAAAATATCCCTATTCCCAAAAGAGTGAAATTGAACGTGTTAGTGTCAGTCGATTCTTCCTGTCACCAGTAATTAAATATTATTTTACCAAGTTTTGTTTGGGGTCTCAAAGTCAAATTTTATCATGTCACTAGGTTTTCAAAATAAAATTTGGTCACTGGTTAGTGTGTCTATGGATATTTCCACTCTCTCAAGAATTTAACATCCCGGTCACTTTCATCACTCAGCTAAGTTTATCATCATTAAGAGAATATCATCATATGTTAGTCATCAACATCATGATTTCACTCTGTCTAGTGTCTCCATTAGGTCATTACGCTTTCAAGGTCACTGACAGTTTCATTTCATGCATAAAATCTGACATAGCATGAGTTTTGATAAGCAATTCTTTTCAATAAATTAATTTCATGTTTCTATATGTAATAAAAACTTCATGGCTACAGTTTCAAGGTTTCAAAAAGAAGGTTTATTGTTCAAAGAAGATACAAAAAGTCCAGGGTACAAATGTCCAAAGTTTCCAAGCTAAAAAATAATGAAAGTCATGTTTGAAAGAGACATGTAGGGCCCATTATCACTTAAAGGAGAATCATGATATGTCTATAAAAGCCCAAAAAGACTCATACGCATTTCATTTGCATTCCTATCTAATCTTGTTATCGAGCTCATTCCTCCTTAGGTGAGAAAACAAGGGTTTTCAGCTTAATGTGGCAAAAATTGCTTGGCACTGCACATACAAACACTACGTTGCATTTCTGGAGGAGGCGCTGCACATAGAAGCACTGTACTGCGTTTTGGCATTGTGCACGGGACAGAGTCTCCCAGAAATCATCAAAAATCACTCAAATCAAAACTTCAAGCCCAAATTCTAGATTCTTCATCCTCTAAGCCTCATAAAAATTAAGTACACTCATTTTCATTCCCTCTCTTCCTTTGGCAAAACAAACAAAATGATTGTGAGTTTAGTCCTCTAGGGTTTTCTATGAGTTTCATATTTTGAGCTTACAAATGATCAGTTGGAGCTTTGAAACCATAAAATCGCTATCCCTATAACTCTATTTTCATGCAAGTCATCATCCCCATTCACCAACAAACCATTTCTCTTCATTCCACTTCACCTCCCTACAAACCCTAGCCCTAATATGTCAAATTCGGAAGTTTCCCTAGCTAGGACTGTGTTTAAATTTCCTAGCTCATCTCCCTCACTCATTTCCCTTCATTTAACTTCCTAATGATTCCTAAAACCCCTTTCCATCTCCCAAAATTTCCCTACTCCCATCTCCCTTCCCTAACTTCCTCATTTCATCACTTCAATCACATTTCACTATTTTTTTTCTTTTCCTATCATCTTAGGTTTCAAAAATGGAAGGATACTCTTCAAAATCATAGAAATGAAAACATCATAAAGGGGGGAAGATTCTGAGGTATGAGCCCACAAATTGCAATGAGATCAATTCTTCACCATTCATAAGACAATGCTTTAAAGATGTCAACTACCTAGGGTTTTGTCAAAGAGCAGGAGAAGTAAGTTTTCATGAGAAGCTCACTGATTTGATTGTCATCAATTTGAAAGGAGAAAAGGCCACCGTTGCAAGGATTGGTTTCACATTCTCATTTGATGCCATATCCCTAACCACAGAGATACCAAATCATGGGGAGTATTGGTTCAAAGGCATGAGCCTAGACATTGAGCAATACAAACCTTTCTTGAAATCACCCTACAAGGAGGTTAATTCACACATCATTCCATTCAGATATTTGTGGGAAAATTATGAACCGCTGATGAAGGTTTTGATGAAGTTTTTCACTTTTGAGGGGAGGTTTTACAGGTTGTATCAATATCACATTAGGTTGCTCATGCACTTCACAGCTGTGAAACCTCTTAACTTGTGTAACTACTTGTGTAGAAGTATCATCAAAATGTTTGGAAAGGTGAAAATGAAAAACAAAGAGCATTACCCTAGCCTTTTCCACCACAATTTGATAAAGGTTGTAGTCCTCCATCAGTTGGTAGAAAAGAACATAGCATGGGATACCTTTATTGAAGCAGCCTTGCAGAGGCATGAGATTACTTCACCAAGCCATCACCAAGACACATTAGCACAACCTATGGTGGTAGGGTTATCAAACAAATCAGAGGAAGTTCCCAAGGAACCTAGACCTGATGTGACCAAAACATACTAGAGAGGAAAAAGACTTATGTTTTATCCTCAAGTTGAGGAAAGGGCTAAGATTTTTACACCAGCACAACAAGGATCACGTTTGCAGGATGAGGAGCTAATTGAGCATGATTTTGACCTAGTTGACTTGGAGGAAGCAAATGGGAATTCAACCTTGTAACAAGCTATAAAAGATAATGATTCCCAGGTCATGGAGCTCCAGGACAATTTGGCAAGGGCCAAATTTATCATTTCTTTCCTTAAGCAAGAAAACAATAACTCAAGGACAAACAGTGAACGATGGAAAAATAAAAATTCAAGATGATGAGGCAAGAGGTCAAAGCCAAAGTAGTTCTAGAGAATGATGAACAAGAAAAGCATGTTGGAAGTAAGAGGCCTAGGATAATGGGTCACAAAAAAGTGTTTCTGAAGGAAAGAGACCAAAACCTACTAGATGAGGATTTGAGTATTGAAGACAAAATTTCTATGGAAATCAACGAAGATAGAGAATATTGGCTAGGAAACGTCAATGGACATATAGAGAATCTTCTTGACAAGGCTAACAGGAATAACCATATGTTGAGGAACATGGCCCACCACTACCAAACTAGAAACAAGATTTGCAACATCAAGGTCAAACAAATGCAAAACAAGCTGAAGGAAACCCTAAAAAGCAAAGAAGAAAAGGAAAAATTGGAGATGCTTTTTGAGGCATCCATGATAGCATAGTACACCTCATTTGGAACTTCTGGACCATTTTTTGGAGTTTTTTGAGCATTTTTGGTTTTTGGTGAAACTTGGTGCAAATTTAGGAAAATGCACTAGTTTCAGAAACGCAGCGCCTTGGCCCTGTGCTTTTTCCTTAGAGCTCTAAATGAAAAATGGTTTAAATTTTTGGAAAGATGATGGCCTCCTCTCAAAACCCATTTCCTCATATTTTCAAACAAGGCTCAAATTTTGAGAAAAATGAGAAAAAGGGGTCGAAAATCAACATTCTGCCCCTCTTTTTGACACGCGTTGTGCTTCTGGAGACACCTTAGGAGAATGAATTTTTGGAGGCCTACCCATGGTTCATTTTTAAAAATTAAAGATGTTATGGAAACTAGACATACAAGGCTAGTTTATCACTCTTTCATATTTCAATTTTGACTTCAATAAGGCACCTAAAAATTGCCTCAAACTTGGTGATGCGCTTTTGCAATTTTCTGAGATTTTAATTAAAAATTTCACTGTGTAATTTCTCAGAGTTTCTAGTTCGATTTGGGTAAAGGTCAAATTGATGATGTATTTTGATTAGTTCTATGTTCTGATGATGTAATAATGAATAAATTATCATAATAGGTTTTTTTTGTATGATAAATTAAGCCTCATTAATGAAGAGAAACTCAAATCAAAGTCTAAGAGAAGAGTTTGTTTTCAACATTCTCACTCTCACTTGTTGGTTGAGATATTCTTGGAAACTATTCCACCACTCATTAATTCGAACCTGAAGGTGGGGAAAATGTTTATATATTCTATATGTATCATTTTCTTAGTCAAAGAGAACGGTTGGACATCTAAGGAGAAAACTCTTGTAGCTTTGTGCTTGAGTATTTTCAGGAAATCAAAAGAACAGTTGCAACTGTTATCTAAGAATTCATGTGCAGTGAGTTTGTGATCTTGCATTTTCTCTGTTATAGTTTCATATGAAATATATTCATCTTTTCTTTCCATTCATCAGTTCTTCAATGGTTTTTCGTTAATTTTATAAGCGGAATTCTTTTCAATAAAGCTATGTTCTGATGGGAATATCATTATGTGTTATTTTCTTTCTTGCTTAATGAATTCATGATATATATATGCTCATTAAGACCTCTTATTTCTTCTGAACACTAGACTCCAATGACAACCCTAATCCATCACAAAACTATTGGTACCTTGCTCCTTTATATCTTTGTTGTTGTTACCCTTTTAATTCTTTGACCTACTTACCTAGTTTTCATCTCTTGTTTTAACATCAAAACCATAAAGTTTCAAAAACCTACTTGAGCCTAGCATATCTAGCCTAAAATCCTTTTATATTCTATCCAATTATTTGGCTATGGTCTCATGGAGAGAGCCCTCTCTGGTTTGGTGGGGCTAGCTGCCAAACTGAAATCTTGGTCTGTGGTTACCTCCATTGATTCCTCTTAGCCTGAGACATTGTGGAGGATAACAAAACATATGTTTTCAGGATTGTTAGAGGCTGGTATAATTCAACCTAGTCAAAGTTATTTCTCTGCTCCAGTAGTATTGGTGCACAAGGAGGATGGATCATGGCACATGTTTCTAGATTATAGAGAGCTCAACAAGCTCACTATTAAAGATAAATTTCCCATCCCTGTCATTGATGAATTATTGGATGAATTACGTGGAGAAATTTACTTCACCAAGTTGGACCTTCGTTCAGGATATCATCAAATCAAAATGAAGACTGAAGACATTCTTAAAACAACATTTAAAACTCATAAGGGTCATTATGAATTGTCGGTCATACCTTTTGGCCTTACCAATGCCCCTTATACATTTCAAGGTTTGATAAATTCCATTTTCAGACCCCTATAAAAATTGTGTTAGTATTTTTTGATGATATACTAATCTACAACAATTCCTTGAAGGATAATGTTCAACATGTTGATACAATGCTCAAGTATTGGAGGAGAAACAATTATATGAAAAACCTCCAAATGTTTCTTTCGAGTACAAGATGTGGAATATTTGGGTCATATTGTATCTCATGAAGGTGTTAAGGTAGACCCTAGAAATATTAAAGCCATTAAGGAATGGAAAATCACCACATCCATAAAGCACCTTCGAATATTTCTCAATTTGGCAAGGTATTATCGCAAGTTTGTTAAGAGATTATGGGAGAATAGTAGCACCTCTAACAACATTACTAAAGAAAGACACATTTTCTTGGACTCTCAAAGCTACGAAAGACTTTGAACATCTTAAAGAGGCAATGTGCCATGCACCGGTCTTAGCGACGCCTGAATTCACAAAAACCTTTATTGTGGAATGTGATGCCTCAGGAAATGGAATTGGGGTTTTTTTAATGTAAGAAGAAAGACCCATTTCTTTTCAAAGTCATCCAATCAAAGGAAAGAATTTACACAAATCTATTGATGAGAAGGAAATGTTGGCAATACTACATGCACTTGAGAAATGTCAACCTTACCTAATGGGAAGACACTTCAAGGAAAAAACGGATCATGATAGTCTTAAATACTTTTTAGAACAAAGATTATCTTCAGAAGAGCAACAAAAATGGGTCATAAAGATGTTGGGTTATGACTTTTAAATCGTTTACAAAGAAGGGAATAAAAATGTTATTGCAGATGCACTCTCAAGAAAGGATGAGGATGTGGAAGCATTGCTTTGTGCCATTTCTATTATCCAACTAGATTAGATAAACAAAGCAATGGATAAATGGAAGAATAATGAAGAAGTGCAAGAACTCATTCAAAATTTGCAGTAAGATCCGAGTACATATAATACATTTAGCTAGAAAAATGATTCACTATGGTACAAAGATCGCTTATACCTCTGTAAATTCCCAACTCAAAAAAAAGATTCTTCTTGAATTGCACACTTGTCCCTTAGGAGGGAATTCGGGATTTTTAAAAACTTACCACATGGTTAAGAAGGAATTTTTTTGGGATGGCCTTAAATCTGATATTCAAAATTTTGTGGTGGAATGTTTGGTTTGCCAAGAAAATAAAGTTGAGACAATTAAGACCCCAGGTCTATTACAACCTTTATCCATTCCAAGTCAACGTTGGGGGGAGGTTTCAATGGATTTTATCACAGGTTTACCCAATTCTGAAGGAAAGAGTGGCATCATGATGGTAGTTTATAGACTTACCAAGTATGCACACTTTTGTGCATTATCTCATCCATTTAAATCCAGTACAATTGCTATTGCAATTATGGAAACAATTCAAAAGCTACATGGAAACCCAAAGATTATTGTAAGCGACAGAGATCCTATTTTCACTAGAAATTTTTGGACATAATTATTTTCTTGTCTCAGTACTCAGTTAGCTCATAGATCATCTTATCATCCTCAATCTAATGGGCAAACTGAGATAGTGAACAAATATTTGGAAGGATATCTACACTATTTTGTATCTGATAAACAGACACAATGGGTCAAATGGTTGCCTCTGGCTGAATGGTGGTATAATACTTCCTTCCATATTATAGCAAAAATGACCCCATTTATGGCACTTTACGGATATCATCCACCATCCATCACATCATATTTAAAGTACAATTCTAAGGTTCAAGCAGTGGAAGATCACATCGAGCATCAACAAAAATTTCTCCAACCCTTAAAGGATAACCTAAATTTCACGTAGAATAGAATGAAACAATAGGCAGATCAACATCACAATGAAAGAATTTTTGATGTAGGTGACTGGGTATTTCTACTGTTAGGATATTCCGACACATAGGAAATAGTTAACTTCAACTTGGTCTAGTATAGAGTTAGGTATAGAGTCAGGTAAAGTGTGTTTCTTTACCGTTGTACATTTTGTAACTTACAATCCGACGGTCACGATATGTGGTGATCCGACGGTTCATTCTCTCCTCGGTATTACCGACACTTGATCCGTGGCTTGACACCCGATTGGTCCATGAATTCTATTTAAAGCGCATGGAGGGTCCTTTGTAGGTTAACCGTGCATGAGAGAAGCTTATGTAAATTTTCATTCTTTTATTAATAAATTGCCTGTAGTAGCCACGTTGGCGCAGGCCGTGGACTGCTTCCCTCTCTGAGGGTTTTAACCACGTCAAAATACTGGTGTATTGATCTGTGATCTGTTTGTGAGCGGTGTCCTTCTGGTGTTCTGTCTGAGGAACTTACCCTGTAAATTCCTACAGTATTATTCATCACAACCATTACATATATAGGACATAATACACTATTTGTCATGATGCCTATTTTAAGTTTATTTTATAAGAGTATTTTTCTAAAGTATGTTTGGAAAAAAAGTAAGTCCCTCACAATTACCAATGATTACAGTGAACATAAGACATAATAGAAATTGAGATAGATAGCAAAGATTGTGCATACAACAAAAATCACATTATGTATTATTCATCACAACAGTTACATATATAGGACATAATACACTGATTTCAACACATTTAGATCATGACTCCAATTCATTACAAAGGAATCAACAATTTCTAGATTGACGCCTAGGGACTCACAAAGACAAATGCATTACTTCTAACACCCTCCCTTAATGCTTACATGGAAAATATTGAAAACACATATTACAACAACAATATGATATATGTCTAGTTGGTCTTTATCAGTACTCACATCCAATGTGAAATCTCACAAACATCATTCTTTCTTCACCACCACATCATTGGCACTTGACCTCCATTTAAAACATCACTGCTTCAGACCATCGTTGATATGTTTTGTAGAATTGATGCTTCTCAACCTCCCGGAGCACAATCGGTCAGTGTCGGTACTGAACTATCGTATGGAACTGCCACCATCTATTGAATATATGCCCTTCCACTATATTCACCAGATATCTAGGATGCTTCTCAACCTCCTAGAGCACAATTGTCCAGTCTTGTTATTGAACCATCGTATGGAACTGCCACCATCTATTGCATATATGGCCTTCCACTATATTCACCAGATATTTAGGATAACATTATGGGTACAAAATATCTTCAACAGACAATTCTACAACTTGACTTTATATAAATACCATGCATTGACACTCCCAGAGCATGATGGGTCAAACCAACTTGACCTTATTAAAAACTACATGTGACTAATGCTCTCGTGATGCTCCCAGAACATGACAGGTCGCACCAACTTGACCTTATTAAAAACTACATGTGACTAATGCTCCCAGAATACGATGAACCACATTATCATGTTAAATAATTAACCTATTCTTTGTGGTTCTGGTTTAATTCTTACACAATATACTAACAAACTCGAGCATACACAACCAAAAACTTTTAAATCTTCCTTTTAGAACCATTTGAGAGGTGGTTCCTCATTACAACCCTTAAAAAAAATAGACCTGAAATAAACACTGGCCCATGATAAGCCCATATGAAACATCTACTCCACTGCCACAATAAACATTTTAATTCATTGCTTGGAGACATCCATAAAATCTTATCTTTGACCTCGTCGGATTTTTCCATCCACTCTGGGAAAACTAAATTCTCTACATCATCTTTGACCTACTGCTCCAAAGCGTTAGAGATAATTGATACAATTGCATTTGAGGCGGAAACTATTTTCTTCATCTTAAAAATGATATTGTTGTGCTATTGACATACACCCTTTCGCTTGCAAAGGAAATTGGAGGACTCGGCCCCACGGATCATCTTCTTTCCAGAAAGTCTTGTCACCTTGCAATTGCAGTAAAAATGCACTGATCAATTTACGAACACTGCGACTCCCTTTATTTTCAACCGGTTTTAGACGAATTCATTGTAGCTAATAGTCCAGCGATTTAAGCTCGTTGATATTGAAAATTGCGGCGATATATCAACACAACGCATCCGCAAAAATATTTAAAAAATAGAGTTTTTTCTTTAGATTTAACCATAGTTGTAGCCGCCATGGCTTATTTCAGGATCTGACGTACATGGGCGCGGTCAGTTTTTTTTTACCATGTCTGTTGGATCTCGGAATATTCTGAGAATCTGCCATCATTTAAGCTCACCCGAAATATATAATATGAACTTGTTGCTTCCTAGCATTGATCTCGGTAGCAATTTAATTTTTCATCCATTCCTTTCATTAACTGAGATTCCACGATGGCTCAGGACCTAATTGCAGGTAGGTTTTCAGCCGCTCCAACGACAACTCAAGGTCACCAAAATACGAACCCTCCGTGGGTTGTGATGGCTCCACGGACTTGCTAGAAATATATGTGATTTTCTCATCCGCAAGAAGATGGACAACTATTATCGCTCGGTGGAGGATTTTGTAATTTTTCTGAACTGATGTTGAACACCAAGCTCGAGACCATAGTTTTGGGGGAGTGCCCCCCCATCAAACCCACTCCCGAATCGTGCTCTGGGTGGGAGCGGCTTCAGAGTTCCTCGAGAGCGTGCTCCCTTAAAAAATTTGTGCTCCCTGCCATTTTCGGGAGCGCATTAGGGAGCGGTTGCTCCATCGCTCCCGGAGCGATTTTTTAAGCCCGGAAGCAATAGGGGAGCGATCGCTCCCGATCGCTCCTGATTATTAAAAAATCGCTCTGGGAGCGATTCGAACCACGCCGGGAGTGGTTACACGAAAAAAAAAATCCGCGGACTTCAAAAAAATTATATTAAAAAAAAATTATTGTTTTAAAAGCCCAAAGGGCATAACAAAATTTCATTATCAAACCAGAGCAAGATCAAGAGCAAAGGAGCAAGGAGCAAGTGCTGAGGAGCGAGGAGCGAGGAGCAAGCCTGCAGAGGTAAGTAACTTAGTAATTTAGCTAGTCTAGCTAGTTTAATTTAGTTAGGTAGTAATTTAGTCAATTTAATTTAGTTTATTGAGTTTTAAAATTATGAATTTGAATTAAATTAATAAATTAAGTTAATTAATCCCAATAAATTAAATTAATTTGTAGATTGTTGAATCAAAACCCTACAAACATCAAACACCATGGACCTGACTATATTTCTGGGCATTTTCCTCTTCTTGGTCC
>APFE031100049.1:36359-64935 GCA_000404065.3 Pinus taeda
AGTAGCCACGTTGGCGCAGGTCGTGGGCTGTTTCCCTCTCTGAGGGTTTTAACCACGTCAAAATACTGGTGTATTGATTTGTGATATGTTTGTGAGCGGTGTCCTTTTGGTGTTCTGTCTGAGGAACTTACCCTGTAAATTCCTACATCTACGACTACAACTATGCAAACAAATGTTCCTCAAGCAAGCTAAGAGAAATAATAAATTATCACCAAAGTATTATGGTCCGTACAAGGGGTTGCAAAAGATTGGTACTATGGCATACAAATTGGAACTTCCTGCATCTTCCCGAATGTGCCCAGTTTTCCATGTTTCATGCTTAAAGAAGGTTATAGGTGACAAGCTCCCAGTTCAAACAATATTGCCAGAACTTGACAAGGAAGGAAAAATCATATTGAAACCTGGAGCAGTCACTTAAACAAGAACTCGACAGCTACGAAATCAATCAATTTCAGAGTATCTCATCAATTTTAAGAAGTTACCCGCTAAAGATTCCACATGAGAGAATGAGAATTTTACACAGACGCATCCAAACCTACTCAAGCGTTGAGGCCCAACACTTTTTTGAAGGAGAGGAGCATGTTAGGACCATATAATACTGTTGTATTCCCTTATTATTAGTGTCATTGTAGCCCCATATTATTATTGTTATGCCCATGTTGCTCCCATATTGTTATTATTGTGATGTATAGAAGCCCGCTATTGTTATTGTTGTGCCCTTACATTATTATTTTTATGTTGGCTTTGATTATATTGTGACCCCTTAGACTCCTATATATAGAAAGGAGGTCTTGTCATTTGTATCATCCAATAATTGTTCATTTGTGTAATGTAAAGGAGGTTTCCACCTCGAAGAGGCTGATTTTAAAGTCATTGATATATCTTTTCTTCTATTTTTTGAGCTGGTTGCATAACATGGTTAGTTAACCAAATTGGTTAGTAGTGATGGTGTGTGCAAGGTGAATCTGGAGCACATACAAAGTGTTTGAATTGAAAGTATGTGTGAAATATGTATTATATAGTTATCATGTGTGGTTAAATACATTTCTATAAACGGTTAATAAAATACAATATTGTCAATTTAAAATGAAAAAAAAAAAAAAAAAAATATATATATATATTTATATATATATATATATATATATATTATATATTATATAATATATATAATATATATATATATTATATTATATAATATATATATATATCATAATAATATTATCTCCATTTACTAAGTGAAGCATTTGACCTTTTTAAAAATTAGTTCTTCTTAGAAACAATTTTTCATTTCTCCAATATACTATATAAATCCTAAATTAAAAGTGGGTTCTACAACAAAGTGAAGCATTTCAATACCTTTTTCAAATTTACTTATTCTAAGCAACAGTGTTTTTATCAAAAGACTATATAAATCCAAAACTAAAAGTGATCCCCACTGTAATAAGGAAAGTATTGCATTTTTGTTCATATATATCATATACCAAGCATTTCAATTATTTAAATCCAATCTCAATTATTTAAATCTACTCATTTGTATAGTAATTTTCATGGTTGTTAAACTAAAGACTAATACAAGCTAAGTTTAAATTCTTATATAGGAAACTTCTAAATGTACAGATTTCAGAGGGAATTATTACATAAAGAACTTAATGATGTGGATGAAATTCACAACTATATGAATTTCACAATTCCAAACAAAAAGTGGAATAAATGTGGGATGAGAAGGACAAAGAAATTGCTGATAAGAAAACAAAAAGAAATCAAGAGATAAAGGTTTTAGTGGATTTATAGAACAAGGAAGATGCTTCAAGGTCTTATCAACAATGAATGTACATAGTTATCATTTGTGGTGAAGAGGGGCACAAATGATTTGGGTGTTTTTTTGGGAGAATGTACATGGAAATTTTAGCACAACAATCAAGTAGGGCACAAGGAAGGGTAAGAATATTTAAAAAACTATATGTTTCTACAAGGTACTTGGCTTATGCACGTGCAAAGATGGATATCCAATGTCTTTTATGTTTTCAATTATTTTCATCAAATCTTGACAAAGTTTAAAGTCAATGAACTATTTTTTACTTTTGAACCATATTTTGCAATATATTTCATGATTACCTATGTTTGGAAACAACTAGATGAATTTCATCAACCTTAGATTTCCACAGTCTAAGAATATTAACATTGTAAACATTTCTAGCATATCAATACATGCATGCTAATGTATTTCTTTTGTATTTATTATCTATGAGTTTAATGTTGATTAATAACATGAGTCTTCCATGGAGAATTATAGTTATATGCAATAATACACTCTTTTTTGTGCAAGCATGAATCTACACTACACTTTGTTTTTCTTTAACAAACTTGTTCTGTTAAAAAAAATCTCATTACCTTCATGTAAGAATAGAAAGAAGAAACTTAGGTTTTCAAAGGTAGGGATCATCATTTAGGATTCAAAGAACTATTAAATGTTATATATAATGATGAATGTTATGAAAGTTTAATGTTGTTAAATATATGCTTAACAAATAATGTCTTCTCTTCATGCACATTGGAAGTAGGTATATTCTTGATGCTTGTAGATCTCACCACATTTTTTCTATTTTAAATCCTACTTTGGATATCAAACATTAATCGAACTAATGTTTTATAGGTTTTGGAGCACCTCTGTGGCAACCATTTTTGCTTAATACCTCTTGTAAATAAATTTTCATGAATTGTAATTCATGTAAATAATTTATGGAAATTATGTTCCAATGTTTTTTTTTTGGAAAATCACATCCTTAGATTTTGTGGGTTATCTTGAAGCATTACAATTAAAAGGTAGTTCATAATTATCATGAATTCAAGTGGTTTCAAAAAATTCCAATAAACCATGGTTTCAAGTAGTTCCCAATAATTTGCATGTTTTCAAGTGGTTTTCAATAATTTGTATGGTTTTAAGTGGTTTTCTTAAATTTTGGTTACATCTAATTTTTTAACTACACGGTATTAGTTTGAATGCTTATTCTGTCTTAGTTTTATTGCTTTACTCTCCATTTGTTTCTGGTTTTCAATCATATTTCTTAATGCATACAATATGGAGCAAGTAATATGAGGAGTGAGACAATTTGAATTACCTATATTTGCATGAACTTCTTTTTATCTCAAATTTTGATGTCTTTTTCTCATCCTTTCTCTAGCTTTCTCTCATATTTCCTCTGTGGATGGCAATTATTTCCTTTTCTAGATCCAAATCTCCAATTTTCCATGTTTGTTGTGAACCTTTGTGTAATTTCCACGCGCTCATGTTTCTCTATGAGATAATGTTTGTTGTTATTTTTCACAATTGAATTTAGACACTAAACTATTTGTTGATATTAGAGGCTCAATCAAGCCCTTGAGTCGTATGGTTCACCATTAATAAAAGTTGGTAAGCACGTTAGCAAGTTAGCTTTTTAATGGCTTGATCGAGCCTTTGAGCTCGATCAAGCTGCTAGTTAACCATGTATGTCTCTCGATTCAGGGTTACCTTGACGCTTGATCGAGCAATTTAAAATTTGAATTTAAGGGCTCGATTGAGTGTTTAAAGAACTCGATCAAGCTCTTGAAGTCCTAAAAATTACAGTTTCAGCACCTGTTCTACATATTTCTCTACAACCCCATTTTGTACCCTATCGGATATAGGGCATAATTTGTCCTTAAGTGGCAGAGTTGATCACATTGGATTCATGAAAGAATACTCTATCTAATGGCATATGAATTTGACACTTTCGAATTCATAAGATATTTTTCATCTAATTTCTTTTAAACATAACACTTCAAATTTTTTTGGACAATTTAAAAGGGGCTAAATAAAAAATCAATAACATAAATATACACAACAACAAAAAATTAAAAAAAATACCAATATCTTCGTTTACGAGTCCTCTTCAAAAGGGTTCTCTTTTTTTTTCAATTTATTTAAAGAGTTGAAAAAATCTTATGCGAACACATGTGTCTCCAAAATGCAATTGAAATATTACTTCGCCAACTTCGAAAAATAATAAAAATATATAATTTTGCATAAAACAAATTTTTTAAATATGAAAAACTCATCTTCTTGTGTGTACATCATGCTTATTATATATATATATATATATATATATATATTATATATATATATATATATTATATATATATATATTATTAAAAAAATTACACATTTTAGACTAAGTTATTCACATGTGAACACACACATACCTCTTAATATGTGTGAAAATTTGCGGGGAAAAGCATTTCATTTAATGGAAAATTGACATATTATATGATACCAAATATTTTTGCAAAAAATATCATTATGACAACAACATAATTCTCCACAATTTGTCTTTTTACTTTGAATCAAAATTCAAATTTCTTATATGAATTTTGAGGGCTTCAGTTCCATAAAAGAGGAAAAACTTGAAATTTCATTGCCACATTTGGCCCAAAAGTGTAACCCATCTTCATGCTTTCACCCATATATGAAATCTACAGTGAAGAGCTGGAATTTATGTTTTGGATTAAAAGCCTTGAATTTTTATAAATTTTTATAATTTCATTTATCATACAATATATTCTTCATTTATATTTTAAAATTAAGATCCTTGTAAGGGAACCAAGTGTCAAAACTTTTTTCGAATATGAATCCTTAAACAAACCCAAGTTATAACCTTTGTTATTGTAATCTATCAAAGAGAGGTAAATGTAAGCATACTCACTCTAATATCACACCAAATGTGTACACCAATATTTTCCTCATAACCTATAATTGTTATTGATCTTAAAGGCACATCTCTATACATTTCTTTCTAACCCTACGAGGCTTTTGTCGTTGCGACAACAAACCTCCAAATTTTTTTACTATGTCAATTTTGGAGCCCATGCTAACTATTGTTGCAAGCCCCCATTGTGTCGTCATGTGGTTTGATTTGTTACTTGAGTGTTTTCTCTTAGTGTCGCATCCTGCTAACTCAATGTGTCTCAAGCATCGTCACTTAACCATTAGAAGTGTTTGAGTTAGTAAGTTGTGGTTAGGTGAACTCACAGTCCTTCTTGACTTAGATACTTACCTTCTAGATATGCACACACTAAAAAAAGCACACAAAATAAAAATAAAAAAACAATAAAAAGCAAGAAAATATCTCACAAAACCAAAGCGCACTTTGAGTTGACGAAGGCTTTCACTTGAGGTGAGTGCACTCTCTTCATGCTTCAAAAGTGTGCCCTACTAGGATGCACTCCTTCAGGATCAGAAAGTGCTCCCTACATGGGCACACTCCTTCATGATGAATATTTGCACCCTATCCAGTTGCATGCGTGATCTAATTTTGTGCATGGGGGGTGCAATCCTAGAAAATAGGAAGTGCCTTAACTCCTTCTTAACTAATATTTTCATTTGACAACAAGTGACACTCATGCATCAGTTAGTTTTTCATGTTCATATATTTAAATAAACTCATCTAATCCTTCCTTCATCATCATTTCATCTGAGCACACAACTGGAAATCATAAATCTCTTCATCAACTAGTCCAACAAGTAAGTTTGCATGCTCAAATATTTGCTGCTTTTTATCATTTCAATATCAAATATTGCTTCATTTGTTGTCAATTTATTGTTCCGCAATGTGTTTGCTCAGGTTTTAGCTAGATATTCATCTTACAATTGTTCATTTACAATCGCATGCAAGAAACCTTTCACATTCCTGAAACTCTTCGTCTTCCACCATGCATCCAACAACAACTTATACAGCCTTGCAGGTCCTTCCTCTCCTATCTTAGTATCAAATTATGATTTCTATACTTTCTTTTGGGGTTTTTGCAAGAAAATCACACTCGAGCTCAAAGCTCTTTCAGTCTTAAAAATTGTGCCCTGCTCAACCCAGTTTTCTTCCTAGGTGCGTGGGTAAATCATGAAGGAACAAAGTTTTTCCCTTCAACTCGTCAGAATGCTTAGTGCACCCTCTTTGACTTATGGTGCATGGGAACATCACGAAGGCGTGAAGCCTCATCATTCAACCCTTCAACGTGTGATAGTGTGCCCTCATTTGTCTTGAGCACATAGGTGCACTTTGAAGACCCGACGCTCCCTTTTCCTCATCCTTTGTCAATTCGGAGTGCGACAGTGCACCCTATTTGTCTCCCAAGGCACATGGGTGCATAAGGAACACTTGAAGCCATTTTTTCTCATATGTCGACCCTTTAAGGTGCTATAGTGTGCTTTGGATGATTTTTTCCTCTTTGTTTAGCGCATTAGTACACTGCGAAGCTCCTAATGACCATGCATGTCTTTTCGTGCTTCGAGAGTGCGCCCTACTAGTTTGCATGTGTACTTTTGCTTGCATGCAAATTATTTTTTGTTTTCATTCATAGTTTTTATGCTCTATAATTCGTGGTGACTCTTTGAATGTGATTTACAAATATTGTTGCATAGTTGGTTGTTTTAAGTTGATCTTGTCACTATGAGTGTGATTCCACAAACAGGTGTTTGTGCTACAAGTGTTACTACTATGTCATCATCTGTTGGAGACATGTTGCCATAGAAAGTAGCCTATAAATAAATCTCAGGAGCAAGTTTGATCAGCCACTTGAAGTTACAAAGCCTAATATTCCTATATATGCAGACACTTAATGTTTTATAGATAAGACGACAGAGGTTACCTGGAGCACGATCAACAACATGTTCCTGCAAGATACATTTCCTGGGGACTTAGATGATGTACAATCATATATAAGCATTAAGAAGTCCAGGATGCACAGGATCATATGAAGATACCCTGTCATGCCATGTGCTTAAACTATTGAATGGATAATTACACATATGGATGAATCACACCTTGTACTACACAGCAAAAGTGGTGGACACCTCGCCAACTATTATGGTGAGGATATGCAGACGTATTATAAGATGCTCAAGCCCAATGAATATGAAAATGATGCCTTTTACACAAGATGGGCTAACCTCGACATGACCAGTGTTATCAATCAATGGTGTTGAGAAATCGTTAAGTTCCACCATCGCCTTACAACAGTTTATCCAACAAAGGTCTTGAGAGACATATATCATTATTTGATAATTATGTTAGATGTTTGGGCATAAGAACACTGAGGTATGTTAGTTTCTATAGCATCAGATGTGTTCTAGCCACGAAATTTGTTGGAGAATCTAGAATACACGAGATCTCCAAAACCCAAAAATCGTTTATGGAAATTCCACCTAGAGATGGCTTAATTAGGTTATTAACCATTTTTTAAATATTTCTGAGTGTAAACTTAGGGAATATAGTTAATTAATTAGAATTAATTAAGTCAAGGTGAGAATCATCAAAAAACTTATGTGAATCGAATTTAAGATGATCATAGCGATTGATTATGTTTGAATCTTGGTCGTTGGTGCTCCAACAGAGGATTATAAGAAGAATCTGATGGGCACTTGGAGAAGACACTTAAATGTAATTAAATTTTCTTAGCAAATTGATTTCCAGAGAGCAGCAACAGTTGGCAGAGAGCCAGGGATCGAAGTAGGGTCATTGAGGGGCAGAGACAGTGATCTGAACGGAGTTTTATAGATCTAGGGATGCAACAGCAAGGGGCCGACATTATTCCCAATGAGGCAACGTAGAGGACTACAAAATTGCTTAAGAATCAATTCAATTTGGCTAGAGGAAAATTTGATTTAGCTTCCAAAGGCTAGGAAAGCCTTCTAGAGGGATGGAGAATCATTTTCCTCAGTAGAGACAAGCATAACTACTTCATCAGAGGTAGTTCTTGTATTAAATGTCCAAGGATTTGTGTAAGCATCGTGCAAAGGGTCCAGGAGGACAAATGTTCTGAAGGGAAGTTGTGTTGAAGTTGCTTGTGGAAGAAGGGAAATTCCCTTAAATAATTTTGGCTAGATTTTCTTATTGTCTAGACTTTCAAGTGAGCATACATAGATAGTATTCCGATTTCATTGATGCATGATAAAATAAAACCCTCATCTATTGCACTGATTTTCCCACATTGGGTTTTTCTGAGGACATTTGTCCAAAAATAACGATGTCATTTTTATTGTGTGCTATTATTTTCTTAGTTTTCAGCACCATTATTTACGCAATATTTTATTTGTGAAGGTTGCAGTGTGATTTATTTGATATTTTTGTAGCATATAAATTGTTAAATAATTAGCAATTAGAAAAATAAATTCCAATTGCTGTAATAAGATTCCAGGTTTGGAATTTTCACATTGTATCAGAACGTGATTGATTAGCTCATAAGTGGAGAAATAATTTTGTTGCTCATAGAGAGAAGCATGTCGGAATTCTTGAGGAAGCACAATGCTCATACAGACATGCCAAATTTCTAGGCCAACAGTTCAATTTCTTGTTGTATCGGTGTAGAAAATTCGATTTTCCCAGAAGAGTGGTTCCAATAGTTAGATGGAGTAGTTGCAGCTTAGATTCTCGCTGAGAATATTTCTGGTTGGATGCAGAGGGATTTTGTAGAAGCAGAACCAACTTCGGGTGGAAGAGAAAAGCACATATAGTAGAGGGAAAATTTCTCTCTCGGAACTTTAAGTCTCAGAAGTTCGATTTTTCCTTGTAGATTGGTAGTTGTTGTGAGAAGATTTTCTCCCTCCAGAAAGGAGTGTGAGTAGCAGAGCAGCAACCAAGTAGAAGGAAAGAGGGGATTTTTGACAGTTTTCGAGATGGCCCTTGCAGGGCTTAGATATTAGGATAGGTTTGATGGATCATCCAACTATTTCATCTGGAAGGTCAATTCCTCAGGATGTAGACCAGCTCAAAGAATATAGGAAGGAGATGACATTGGCAAAGCGTTTGATCCTGGATGGAGTCTAGGACCATATAGTCTCACATATAGCTGCTAAGGGAACAACCAAAGATATGTGGGATGCTCTCTCCATGCTATATCAAGGTACTTCCGAGCAGCAGAATATGTTCCTAGAGGAAAAGTTGAGATGGATCAGGATTTAGAAGGGTAAAGGCATAGATCCCTTCCTCACCATGATTTAAGAGGTTCGATACCAGCTTTCGTCTATTGGGGTAGCGCCTCAACATTCAGAGCTAATACAATTAGCACTCAACAGTGTCTCAAAGGATTGGCAGGTCTTCATCCAAAGTATATTGGTAAAAGACACACTATCAGGATGGGATAGAATGTGAGTCGATTTACAACAGGAGGAATTGAGATGAGCTTTGTTGAAGAGATCCATTAGTGGAAGCAGTGGCAGTGGACAAAAGGTGGTGAAGGAGGAGGAGAATGTGGCCCTTGCATCAAAGGGTCCCAATCAAGGACAGGGAGAGCAAAGAAAGAAGAAGGACCTGTCAAAGGTCAAGTGCTCCATATGTGGTGAACTTGGTCACTACAACACGCAGTGTCGTCTTAGGAAGAAGGAAAAGTCGTAGAAGCAGGGACAGTAGGAAGCATCGGCTGAGATCAGCAAGTTGTCCTCCAGGTTGGAGGAAGAGTTTGTGATGTTGGCAGCCATACCTCTATGAGTGAGGCGGGGTGACTTGGATTTGTAGCCCTAGAGAGATATCGATTTGGGAAGGGTCCTTGAGGTGTCCACCTCATGGATCATTACCTAGCTATGGGGGCCCATAATATTTAGTAGCAGGATGGATCAACGGCATTTGATGTAGTCAATACCTGAGTGACAGTTGTAGAATAGTAGCAGTCAGGTGCTAGGGAGTACAATGTAGAGTTGGCAGCAGTGCAAAGTGGCACAACGCAGATTCAGCAGCAGCGCAGATTCCTTGGTGGATTGTGCAATAGCTAGTAGAAGTCAAGACTCAGGAGACAGGTGCATCATACTGAACACAGATGATTTAGAATTTTGGATGCTTTTCAATTGCAATAGTTTCAGTTGCAACAACAATAGATGAGAGGGATTTGTAGTGAAGATGCATTGTTGGAAACAATATGGTAGTGTCAGTAGTAGCATAGATGCAACATTAGAGTTTCGTAATAGTTGGTTGCCAACAGTAGCCAAACATCAACATCGTGACAGAGGTGATACAAAGACAGGGTGTTGTGGCAAGATGTGCAACACTAGAGAGAGAACATAATCCTCGCTAAGAAGGAGTGTTATTTTATGTAGCATCGAATGTGTTCTAGCCATGAAATTTGGTGGAAGGTTAGAATACATTATATATCTAAAACCTAGAAATCATTTATGGAAATTCCACCTAGAGATGGCCTAATTATATTATTAACCAATTTTTAAATATTTCCTAAGTCCAAACTTAGGGAGTATGGTTAATTAATCAAAATTAATTAAGCCAAGGTGAGAATTGTTGGGACAAGGAAAAGGTATGTTTTCTCCTCATAAATAGCCTAATTAAGCATTTGTTTTTCACATGTTTATCTTCATTTTATGGATAAAAATAGAGGAAACAACATCAGAAGCTGGGTAAAATCAATTAGTAACAAATTAGATAAATTTTGGCATAGAAAACTGACTTTCACTATCTTTATATGCAGGGACGTGGATTGGATGATAGTTGTTCAATCGATATAACATCAGCAACCAGTAAAGGAAAAGGAACAGTGTCCTGAGCATGAAAGAAAGCAAAAGACTAGGAGAACCAATGCTATTTTATGATGAAATCAAGATCAAGTATTGTGAAATCCTCAGGATCCCCTGATCCTAAGGAATCACTTTTATCTATTTACTTTTCTAAATGTTATATAAAGTTGTAAGCCAAACTGAACATCTAGTTTAGGAATTTGTTGATTGTAACTATTCTTTTTGGACATATAATACTTTCATCTTGGTGATGTTGTAACTCTGTTATTGATTTTAATGACGAAGGTTGCATTTGATTCATAATCATATTTTGAGTATCTAATAGTGGGGACTTCTAGAGACTTTGGGCCCAGCCAATAGAAGATCTACTACTCCAATTATGTTATACTTATTTCTTTTTATTCTTCATTGTTCATTATTATTAGTTTTCAAAGTTAGTATCATTCTGATTACTGTGAGGATTGATGATTCCGATTTGCGTTGTTTTACAGTCAAGATTTTAGATTTAGCTGTGTGATTATATATGTGTGATGCTCATTATTGAAATGGTTATGTTATATGCATGATGATTTATTGAATTGGTTATGTTCATTCCAGATTGTTGTTCATTCTAAGGTAACTCTATCGTAGATTTCAAAGCTAGAGTGATTGCTTTCCATGAGGTGTTTATATGGTTATTTGTTGTTCAATTATCCTAGCTTTGCTTCATGCTAAATGAGTGAGTTTTAACACCATTTAGATTGTCAAGTGTGATTCTTTCGATTTACATTCTAATTCGGTTGCTTGCAGAATAGATTAAGTAGCTTTTAAAGTGTGTTATGAATTCCTTTCAGAAGTGTTTGGATTGAATTTAGAGAAATAGCCATTAGTAATTTCAATGATTCCAGTATAAATTGACCTTTGAATTCACTGCATATATAGTGCTAAAACTCTTAAAATAAAAAGACTTGCCCTAGGTTGATAATGAATGTAGGTATTAAGATTGCTTATAATAAGACATCTTAGTGCACCAACAAGAATCATCTAGAAACTCACACGAATCAAATTTAAGATGATCCTAGCCATCGATTATGTTTTAATGTTGGTTGTTGGTGCTCCAACAGAGGATTATAAGAAGTCAATGGGCACTTGGAGAAGACACTTTTGTAGTTCGATTTTCTTGGAAAATTGATTTCCATAGAGAAGCAGCAGTTATCGTAGAGACAGAGATCGAAGTAGGGCCAGTGAGGGGCAAAGAAAGTGATCCAGAGGAATTTTTCTAGATCCAGAGAGGTGGCAGCAAGGGGATGAGACTATTCTCAGTGAGAAAACACAGAGGGTTGCGCAGTTGCTTCAGAAGCAATTCGATTTGGTTAGAGGGAAATTTGATTCAACTTCCACAGGTCATGAAAGTCTTCCAAAGGGATGAAGAATCCATTTCCTTAGCAGAGACAAGCCAAAGAGCTTCAGCAGAGGTAATTCCAGGCTTAGGCGTCCAATGGTCTTCACAAGAACTATGTAGAGGGTCCAAGAGGACAAATTTTCTGAAGGGAAGTTGTGTTGGGGTTGCTTGTAAAAGAAACGAAATTCCCTTAAGTAATTTTAGCTATATTTTCTTTTTGTTTGGATTGCCAATTGGGAATGCATAGATTGTACTCATATTTCACTATTGCATAATAAAATAAATCCTTCATCCCTTGCGTCGATTTTCCCGCATTGGGTTTTTCTAAGGACATTTGTCCAAAAATAACAATGTCATTTTTATTGTGTGTGTGTGCTAGTATTTTCTTAGTTTCCAGTGCTATTATTTACACCGCGTTTTATTTTTGAAGGTTGTAGTGTGATTTATTCGATATTTTTTGTAGCAGATAAATTGTTAAAATAAATAACAATTAGAAAAATAATTCGAGTTGCTGCAATAGGATTCCAGTTTTGGAATTTTCGCATGGTATCATAGTGTGAGTGATCAACTGGGAAGTTCAGAAGCGGAGAAAGAATTTCGTTGTTTAGAGGGAGAAGTTGGCTGAAATTCTTGAGGTAGCATAGTGCTCAGACAAGCAGGCCAAATTGCTAGGCCAGCAATTTGATTTTCATTTGCACGGGTGCAAAAAATTCGATTTTCCTAAGAGAGTGATTCCAACAGTTAGAAGGAGCATCTGCGGCCTAGAATTCGACTGAGAAAATTTCTGGTTGGATGCAAAGGGATTTTGCAACAGTAGAAACAACATCGAGTGGAAGAGAAAATCACACACGATAGAGGGAAAATTTCTCTCAGGGAACTTCGAGTCTCAGAAGTTCGATTTTTCCTTGCATATTAGTAGTTGTTGTGAGTATATTTTCTTGCTCCAAAAGGGAGTTCGAGTAGCAGAGTAGTAGCCAAGCAAAAGGAAAGAGGGGATGTTTGACAGTTTTCGAGATGGCCATTGCAGGGCTTAAAGATCAAGATAGGTTTGATGGATCATCCAACTATGTCATCTGGAAGGCCAAGATGTCTTTTATTCTAAATGAATATGACCTAAAAGACTACATTGATAATGTAGTGGAAGTTCCTCAAGATGTAGACCAGCTCAAGGAATATAGGAAGGAGACGGTGTTGGCAAAGTGTTTGATCCTGGATGGAGTCTGGGACCATATAGTCTCACATATCACTGCTAAGGGAACGACCAAAGAGGTGTTGGAGTCTCTCTCCATGCTATACCAAAGTACTTCCTAGCAACATAAGATGTTCCTAGAGAAGAATTTGAGATGCATCATGATGTAGAAGGGGAAAGGCATAGATCCCTTCTTCACCGAGATTCGGGACATTTGAGACCAGCTTTCATCTATTGGGCTAGTGCCTCAACCTTTAGAAATAGTACGATTGGCACTCAACAGTGTATCAGAGGATTTATAGGTTTTCATCCAAAGTATATTGGGAAAAGACATGCTACCAGAATGGGATAGAATGTGGTTTGATTTGTAGCATGAGGAATTGAGATGAGCTTTGTTGAAGAGCTCCATTAGTGGGTGCAATGGCATCGGACAAAAGGAGGTGAAGGAGGAGGATAATGTGGCCCTCGCATCAAAGGATCTCAATTAGGGCAGGGGGGGCAAAGAAAGAAGAAGAAGGACATGTCAAAGGTAAATTGCTTCAAATGTGGTGAGCTTAGTCACTATAGCACACAATGCCCTCTCACGAATAAGGACAAGTCAAAGAAGCAGGACCAACATGTACCATTAGCTAAGATCAACAAGATTTCCTCCAGGTTGGAGGAAGACTTCGCAATGTTGGTAGCCATACCTCTAGGAGTGAGTTGGGGTGACTTGGAGTTGTAGCCCTAGATACATACAGATTTGGGTAGGTTCCTTGAGGATTCAACCTCATGGATCAATACATGGCTATGAGGGCCCACAATATTCTGTAGATGGATGGATCAGTGGCAGTAGATGTAATTAGTACCTAAGTGATAGGTGCATACTAGTAGCATTCAGGTGTTGTGGAACGTAGTGCAGATTTGGAAGCAATGCAGAGTGGCATATAGCAAATTCAGTAGAAATGCAGATTCCTTAGTGGATAGTGCGGTAGCTAGTAGAAGTCAAGACTCGGGAGACAAATGCATCATACTGAACACAGATGACTCAATATTTTGGATGATGTTTAGTTATAACAACAACAAATGAGAGGGATTTGAAGTACAGATGCAACGTTGGTAGTAGTATTGCAGTGTTAGCAACAGAAAAAATACAACATCAGAGTTTTGTAGTAGCTGGTGGCCAGCAACAACTAGACATCAGCAACATGATAAAGGTGATACATAGATAGGGTGTTGTGGCAGGATGTGCAACACTAGAGAGAGAACATAATCCTCACTAAGAGGGAGTGTTAGTTTCCATAGCATTAGATGTGTTTTAGCCACAAAATTCATTGGAGAGTCTAGAATACATGAGATATCCAAAACCCAGAAATCATTTATGAAAATTACACCTAAAGATGGCTTAGTTAGAATATTAACCAGTTTTTAAATATTTTCTAAGTCTAAACTTAGGGAATATGGTTAATTCATCAGAATTAATTAATTCAAGGCGAGAATCATCTAGAAAATCACACACATCGAATTGAAGATGATACTATTCATCAATTATGTTTTAATCTTGGTCTTTGGTGCTCCAACATAGAATTATAAGAAGAAGTTGATGGTCAATTGGAGAAGACAATTTTGTAGTTTGATTTTCTTGGGAGATCAATTTCCAGTAAGTAGCAACAGTTTCCGAAGAGCCATAGATTAAAGCACGGTCAGTGAGGGGTAGAGACAGTTATCTGGAGGAATTTTTTCAGATACAAAGAGGAAAAAACAAGGGGATGAGATAATTATGAGTGAGGCAACGCAAAAGACTGCATAGTTGCTTCAGAGGCAATTCAATTTGACTAGAGAAAAAACCAATCCAGCTTCCAAAGGCCAAGAAAGCATTCCAAAGGGATGAAGAATGAATTTCCTCAATATAGACAAGTAGAATGACTTCATCAGAGGCAATTTCGAGCTTAGACGTCAAAGGGTATGTGCAAGCACTATGTAGAGGGTTCAGGAGGACAGATGTTTTGAAGGGAATCTGTGTCGGAGTTTCTTATGGAAGAAGGGAAATTTTGTTAAATAATTTTGGCTATATTTTCTTGTTATTTGTATTTCTAGTTGGGCATCCATATATTATACTCAAATTTCAATGTTACATAATAAAATAAAATCTTCATTTGTTGCACCGTTTTTCCTGCATTGTGTTTTTCGGGGGACATTTGTCCAAAAATAACGATGTAAATTTTATTGTGTGAGTGTGGTAGTATTTTCTCATATTCCAACGCTATTATTTCCACAATATGTTATTTGTGAAGGTTGTAGTGTGATTTATTTGATATTTTCTATAGCAGATAAATGGTTAAAATAATTAATAATTAGAAAATAAATTCCAGTTGGACCAATGGGATTTCAATTTTGAATTTTCACAAGGTATTCCAAGAGAACTGGATATATATGCTCAATATGGTGGTGAACCATGGAAAATCATTTAATTTGGTGGATATATTATCATTTGAGTTGTAGCGACAGGTGGTGCAGGCCAAGGCATATTTGCAAGAAAATCAAGCTCCATAATTTTACATGTATGCATGTCTCTTGGATGGTATCCGTGCACGATATGCATTCTCGAAGTTGTAATGGAACTGGACTCCTAAAGAGAAGTTCCTAGTTTATGTCCACTGTAAGGTGTTATCATAAGGAAGTTTCAGAGGCGCATACGACAAATTGTTTGAACATTTCTTTGCAACCATCTTTCACATGATATTCAAGACCAATCCACCATGCATGATAGATCAAATGAAGGAGTCTCTTCAAGATATTACGGACTGATTTTTGATTCCCAAGGGAACACATCAAATGCTTCATATTTCAAACAACCCCTCATCTTATGCTGCAATATGTGACAAATAAGGTAGTCATGCAGGAGCTGGAAAATCAACTCGACAAGGGGCTATCAAGAACCCCTCATAGGAGGAAAAAAGACCCTTGGCCTATATTTCTGTTAAGGATCATATTATATGAATTAAAGAGTCACAAGGCATTGGCAGTCAAAATTGAAGAGTTGAATCGCCTACAGTTTTCCACCAAATATTTCCATGCATATGATCCTAGGAAAATTGTCAGGTAGCATTGTGAAAGGATCAAGAATAATACAAGATATTCATCAATATCTCGATCAGAGGATGAAAAGATAAAGAAATAGTATAGTTCTATAATGAAGGCACATCCAGCCATGAACACCAATTCACCTCACGATGCACCAGCTCAGGATTTGTAGGAGAAGAAGAAAGAGGAGCAGGAAACAACGCCTCAAGTAAAGAAGTTAGCTCCCTAGAAAAGGATCAGGTACTCATCAGGTGACAGTAGCAGAAAATGGAAAGACACGCCTTTAAATACAATATCTACACAAAAAAAACCAAAGAGGAAAGGAGGGGAAGAAGAAGAAATAGAAGAGGATAGCAGGAAGAAAGATTATTTGCTTGAGAAGCAACTGGTAGAAGAAGAAGAGAGGAGACATATAGAGGAAAAACAACATAGGTAGTCTCAGGAGGAGGAAGAAATACGAAGGATGGAAGAAGAACCACTGATTCATGAAATAGAGAAGGATCAGTATGAGGAAGAAGACACCATCTAGCCCATGGATTATGAGCCTAGTACTCCAAGTGAAAAACCACTCATAGGAGGAAATATTCCATTAAGAGAGATGGGGATTACACCTCCACCAAAAGATAGAGTCACAGATGTTTTCAGTGTAACATTTGATCAGCTCAACGAGAGGATCATGAAACAAAGGCATAGGTTCTTTCCCAATGATCCTCAGAACCCAGTCTTAGTAACAACAGAAAAGGTGATCACCTCCAATACTAGAAGAACTATGAGGGCAGTTATGGCAGCGAATGTTGCATTCGCTACAATGACACAGGATAAATCAGAGTATTTTTTAAATGAGAATGCCAGTCTAAGAAGAGAACTTGTTGTAATGAAGAAATAGGTAGATCATCTTACAGCGGAGAACTAGCGACTATTATCATAGAACTCCAATACTGTGGAATTGAAGTCAACCATGATAGATGAATTAGGACCAATGGTGGATACCATGAAACGACTATACGATGAGATGATACTTATACACCAGGTCATGGCCCCTCTCATTGGCATTCATAAGAATGCATAAGAAGTGGTGAAGCTCCTGAAGGTAGAAACTAGAGCATTTGACCAGATGCAAGAGTAGACTACGAAATATCCAAATGCCTCAGGGTATTTGGAAAAGAAGGATAAGCTCTCCACATAAATAGATAGAGTAAAATTAAGACTTCACCTACATAATTACTCACATTTGGAAGCGCGGTCGGTTAACACTATGGCTAAATATAATCGACTGCATAATGGGTTTGAGTCTCTTACACAGAGGCATGGGATTCTTGGCATCAGGTCCCTTGAAGTAATAAGAAGAATGGGATTCTTGGCATCAGTTTCCTTGAAGTAATAAGAGGCATGGAGGTCGTCTTTCAGGATATCAAAGATTAAATTGAAAAAATCAAGCAGGTAACAAAAAAGGAAGGCTTGGAATTGACCAAAGATGTTATTCAGTAGTATACCTTTGAACCACTCAAACCACACATGAAGCTTTCATGGCTGTGGAATAATTTCCAATTGAGCTCCAAGAGCATATTGTCAGAGGCATTGGAGGTAAGGGTGCGCTACAAAGGAGACTTGCCAAACCTGATTGAAGCCATCACAAAGGAGTTAAGAGCATGGCACACTTAATCATAAATGAACTCCATGAAGAATCACATGATCTATCCATTTGATGAGTTTTTTCTTTTAGTAGTTTTGTCTTATTAGGCCACCATCTCATGCGTAAATTATCTTATGTAATAAATGTTATGTAATGAATTCCAAGGGACACAAGTGGAATATGAATGACCACATATTGGAATATAATGAGTCATATTAGAATATGAATAGTCATAGAAATCAAAGAGTTATGAGAAGCTCAAAATTCATTGTATTTGTTATAAATAGCTCCTCATAACTCAAGGAAGGGGGCTTTTTGGGGAGGCTTAGCCTTGGATTCTCTTGTACTACATAGGAGATAGATTATTCTTTGGAGAAGAAAGTTGTAGCTTCGTGTTCCATTATTGATTCACTCATGTAATAAATTACTTGGGATCTCTTACTTATTATCACAAGCTTAATGAGATGACATTCCTTCATACATGTATCGTGTATGTAGTTGGACTATTATGGTTATGTGTACGATATATGTTGCTTTATTTACATGCTAGGTTAATGAACTATTTCATTTCTTAGTTATGGTTGTTATTGAATGGATAGTGTTATGTTTTAATGATTTTTTTTATCATGGGAACTAATCTGCAGGTACTCAACAATTCTCTCTTTTATTCTCGGGTCCCCCTTTAGGATAGTACTATTACTTTTCTAACCAATCGCTTGTTTCCCTCTCTATCTATCAAAATTATTGATCTGAAAATCATGGAAGAAGATCGCTCTTTGACACTTGGCAAGTTTTAAATGGGTCTTTCAAAACAATGATTTAATTCAGTTAGCAAGTTAATCATAAAGGAATCAACACACAAAATCATGCAACATCAATATAGAATGACTATGAGGTTGATGATGAATTTCACCCTTCCTGGGCTACGTCTTTGGGTCCTTCTCTGAAAGGCTAGGCCACTCATATTTCAGTAAATAATAAGAGGTACATCAAAATTGTTGTTACAATTGCGGTTATTTGCCCAGTATGGAAATTCTCTCCTTCAGAGAAATCTCGCAGTTTCACTTGACATTCTACAAACAATGTGTCATTTACAACAAAAATATAGAGTCTCTAACAATGAATCTAACCTCCACTGAAATAGATCATTCGAGCATCTACAATGCATTAATTAATTACCTTGTCTCCACTTGTCTAGGTGAGACAAAGTTTAGGTACAGTCTTTTGCGGAATTCATTGTTGCTACTGATGAACAGGTATTGTTGTTGAGTTTGGAACATGCCAAAACCTTTGTTTTGGCTCTTCAAGTGTCCAATTCAGCTTTTTTATGTCTCCAGAAAGACCAAAAACTAACTTGACCAAAAAATTCAAGCTACACAACTCCCGGATGGCACAGTGGATCCACACCTTCTAGCTCAGAAAAACTAGACTGCAACACCACTCTAGCTTCACTTGACTTGCCTCTAAATGACTTCACTGGAATGGCTTTACTTTCCTTCGAGTTTCTTGTCTTTCTTTGGTGTTAGGACCACCTTTTATATCATTTCACAAGGCTATGTTTAGAGTTATTTTGTTACAATAATAACAACATTTCATTTTTGGCTATTTGAATGAAATCAAAAGCCATACATTATACTCTAAATTGAGAGTTTTGTTGCATTTGGTGCAATTAAAATTATATACCAAACCATATACATAGCACATATTACCAAATATTACATAGCGCTTGAAGTATTGGGGAATTTTTGTTTTAATATGGCTTAGCCAAAGTATATATGGTATATGCCAAGTAGACCGGCGACAAAGACATTAAATGTAACCGTTAAATCTCTGACGGTGGCATGATACCCGTGGCGGTTGGCAGTGTAACTGTGTGCCCTCTATCTGTGCCACATATGCCACCTCCTCCGCATTTGTTTGAATTCCATTCCAAAACTGTGGCTCTGTTATCCGGTGGTTTCATGGAGCGGTGGTTAAGTAAGCATACTCCCGGCGGTCTTAAGAACCACAGACCCATAGAAATAATGTTGCAATAACTCGATGCTTATTCACATGTGACTGGACCCACTCTGATGTTTTGACCAGACTTGCTCCGATGGTTACCTTTAACACTACGCCCACTGTACACTCTCGTGGCACCCGTGGCATATATCAACAACATCCTTGCCGAGTTGCAGGTTGGTAACCCCGTGCCATTAAATGCCACCTCCCGTGCCTCATCAACAACTTTGTGACGTTTGTGATGGCATGTGAGAAGCTGCATTATGACGGTTATATTTAACACTCATACCATTCTCGATGGTGTTTACCATAATCCCGCATTACCACATCGTAACATTAAACTTTGCCATTTTAATACATATGCACTTGTAATATATGTTTACTATATGGTTTTTAAAACCATACCATAAATGCGCCCACCATCTGATATTTTCACATGTTTATGTGGTTTGAAAACCATAGTGAACTTGTGCCATAAAACTAATACCTTTGAGCCATTAACACCATAGTTTTAAAACTATACCTTTCTCTATGTCTAGCACATTTAATCATTAATGCACCCACCATTGCAAGTGAACCATCGCTGACATACTAGAAATGTGTTGTAAGACGGTGTTTGAGGTTGAGAGTTTGAATATCCTGGAAACCTGAAACTCATGACAACTTTAAAGGTTGTTGAGAGGCCATGTGGCAGCCATTCATTGGCCCACGTGGCGCTCTTTTATTGGCTCAAAAATATTAAACAATAGCAATTTGACATACCAAAATGAGCTACTTGATGGAATACGAGCTTGCCACAATATAAATTGGAACCTTGAGTATTGACCAGCATCTATGTTTGACTTCAACCTGTGGTGAATTTGACTTGTGGTGACTTTGACTTTTCACTTGTTTAGAGTGAAACTTCAACGATCGTTTTCTCCCTCATACGGAGGCCAAATGCAAAACCTGAGATACCACTCGAATCAACGCATTGAGCTCTTTGACTTGGGGTGGATTTCAGGAGCATTTGGGATGGTAAACTTCTGCACATGTCAAGAACAATTTTGCTACCTAGGACCATCTTGGTCTTCAAACATATGGCAAACTTCGACTTGACTTAACAAGATCCATTTTGGATCAATTACCCTCATACACCTTACATCGAACGTCTCACAGAGCTCACATCCTTGTTGCCCCAAAGAGGCATTGTATTCTCTTATGTCCTATTATAACCAAAGCACTTCTTGGAAAACCATTTCAATACTGGTCAGGCCGTATGACCAGATGGAAACCTACACCAAATTGTGTAAGGTCTAATTCACATCAGGGAGATCCCCTGACAATGTTGGCATAATCCAGCACCATCAACAAAGCCATATTAAAATAGAAAAATTGATGAATGACTACTCTAGAGTGTAAAAAATGAGCTATGAATTTCCAAGCATCAACATTTGGTGAACCATTTCTCCCCAAGGAAAACCTTGTACAAGAAACGACCTATATCTTACCAACCTAGATCCATCATAACTTTGGATATATCAAGCATTGAGAGGGATCAAATTTTTCAAGGTGCAAACCTCTTTTTTTAGTGCAAAACTTGGTGAAATATTTGCACCTTGAGAGATTTGATCCCTCTCGGCTCTTAACAAATTTGGAGTTAAGATGGATCTAGGGTGGTATATAATATCTATATATTTTGAATTTTATATATTATATATTTATTTATTTCTCTCATGATTAGAAAATTAAAAAAAGGTCCTCCAATCATTGATTCAAAACCTAATTATGAGCCATAATGCTCGGTCCAAAAAGAAATAGCCATTACTTATCATGCATTGCTAAAGTCAATCTATTTTATTTTTTGGTAAAGTGAAACAATACACACACAAACTAAACCCAAAAAACTATGCCACAAATATGCCCAAAACTGAACCCTAGATCATATATCAAATATGCCCAAAGATATGGGAGAAGAAGTTTAAAAGGAGAGTGAAAACATGGTGAATAAAAAAATGGTTGATTATTGACTTTTCAATACATAATCTTTTTATTCAATGACCTGCAAACTATGTACTAATATTTTGTTTGCACAATCCTTCCCTTGCAATGACCTACAAACTTTGTGTATTATGTGTATCTTTTCTAGCTTGATTGTGTTTATTTCTTTTGCCTCTAGCCCTCGTTGATGCTTTAAACCTAATTTAAAGTGCTTTAACCCTCACTTAAGTATACATTATATATTATAATAAACATTTTATATATAAAATGAGATTAACTATAAATTAGTTGTAAATTATAAAATACTATATTAAGAAATATATTATGTGGCTTCTAGTGCATACACATCTCCCTTATATTAGGTTGTAGAGTGTTTCTCAACACAATAAAAAAAAAAATTATAATATTTAATACATTATTAAAGAGTACTTATTAAACCATGATTTATATAAAGAGGAACCACTAAAGTTACTACTTTACTACCAACATAAAATAAGTCATATTAGATGCAAACTAAATCAATTTTCAAACATTAATGTGGTAGGTATTAACTTTATCTTGTTTTTAAAGGGATATATGAACATAATTTTTAAAACATTAAAAGATATTTTTTTTGAATGGTTTGAAAGTAATGAAAATTATATTTCCTCATAAAATTTCAATCATTTTAATTAATTTTGCAAAATAAATGAGATAGAATAATAAAAATAATTTTATTAGTAAAATTATATAAATGATCAAATTATAATTTCGCAAAAAAAATAATGTTGCATATAACCAAATTATTCCACTACATAAATATAGTCAACTATTTCAATCTTATCTAACAAAATTTGTAAATATTAATGAAAATATATTATATATAACAAAAATTTAATCACTATAATACTATAATATTGTAATTATGAAATACATGGTAGAATGTAGTTGTCAAACGAACTTTTTATCCAATTTTTTTAAATTATATTAATAAATTAATACTAAAAAACGTAACTGTGATTTGATTTATTTATTATTTTATTTTTTTGGTATTTAGAGGAATCCATAGTTGGGTTGGACTTGAACTTGTGTGACACTGAGTATATTCCAATTACTACCATTATAAATTTTAGTTGAACCCAACACACAATCCAAATCGTAAATTAGACAGATTTGACACGGGGCCAATTCAAAAAACTAGGGAAATTTGACCCGGGTTCGATTTTGACAACTACCACTATAACTTCTAAGTGAACCTGCATAGCCCACATTGTAAATTAGTGAAATTTGAATCTCAAATCTCAAACTTTACAAAATCTTCATAACACATGGATCACCAATAAAATTACCCCTCAAAGCATTTGACTTGAAAATGATTATTATTATTTGTAGGTTAAACACCAACAAAGAATTTAAACCTTGATTCTCACAATTTCTATATTACTTCATAACATATCGATTACCAATTAAACTGACACAATATGAAAATTATTATTATTACTATTATAACATTTTTTTTAATACTAATTTAAAAAACAAACAACATCTTTCTTAAATTTATTTCATTTTTTACCAAACATCAAAAACCCTCTTAACTAAACACACTTATATGTTGAAATACTAGATTCATATTCACTAAACATTTCTTATATATATATTAATAAAATATTTGTATTTCTTCTATTCTCACTCGAATATTTTCTTATATAAATATTATTAATATTGTTGGTTTTTATTATGAGGAAATATTATATATAAATCTAAATTATATTTTTAATATCTATTATTTTAAAATAATTAAAATAATTAAAAATACATAAATTAGTATTAAAGGAGTTAATCTTGCTCGGTTAGGGTTTCTCATATGCTATGATGGTATGGGTTCTTGGATCCCTTTTGGAGTGCTTAAATTCTCTTCTAGATTTCCTTCTCCCACACGCCTCTGATCTTTCGCATTTCACTTGCTGTGTAGCAACATGTCGGGCCCTCTGGGGGAGGAGGATCGACCCCCTCCTTCAAATTCATACTGACAGGCTCCAATCGCCCTTCCCACGATCCATCCTCCTCAGGCCCGCGAAAAGACAACACATCGAAGACGCCAACTCTAGGAGCGCAATGGCAAGCCCGAAACCGAGGTCGATGCTTGCCAAAGCCCCTAAAAACCCTAGGGTGGTAATACCCAACCATCGACTAGAGAAGTCCAGACAATTTATTCAAGCCCATGCAACCATTTGCAAATTCTTGGGAATTTGGCCCTAGGAATCGAACATTCTAAGATGGATCTAGCTAAAATGACAGTCGAGAGCACCATTTGACCTACGAATCCGAGTGAAGGGGTTCTTCACTGTGATTTTTGAAGATTTGGAGGATTGCAAATGTACCCTAGATAATGAGTCATACTTTATGAATAGCATCGGACTTTTCATGAGACACTAGGAACCATGTTATAATCTGAAGAAGGAATAGTTCCTTGCAGCCCCTATTTGGATTTGACTATACTCCCTGCCAGAAGACTTCTAGGAAATGGATATTCTAGAATTAATCAGTAACTCCATCGAGGAATTTGTGCAGGTCTCTGAGATTAACAGACGTGGAAAGTTCTCCTCTTATGCCAAGATTTGTGTTTATATGAATATATATGAACCCCTCACCGAGTCAATGGAGAGTGAGTACAAGGATGAGGTCTGGTCGCAGTCGTTAGATTATGAAAATGTCCCTTTTAAATACAAGCTCTGCCATGAGTATGGACATTTAGCATGCTAGGACAAAACACAAAATAAGATTTACTATTAAAAATAATGTTATTATAACCAAGTAATTTTCAAACCTAGTTAATGAGGGATATTGTGCCCTAAGGCTCATGAATGTTATCTCTTTCAATTGTATATTTTGGTCTCTACTATCTTGAGTTTTCCTAGTGATTTGGTTGGACAAAATTGAAATATTTTTGTTGTTATAATATATCTTTCAAATTTATCCATAAGTTTGAAACATGTAGATGCGGGGAATCTCAAACAACTGAGGTAATATGTGAATAGTAATTTAAAATGTGTGTTTTCAAAATTCACACAAACTAATGGTTAAAATCGATTTTTCATGTCCTAAATCCTCTAGTTTATCAATCAATATTCTCTACGTATATGCATCATACCCAAGTTGTGGTTCGTTTGTTTGTTCTACATTTATAGGTATCTCCACACAACCATCTAGTTTGAGCTCATCTTCGACAAAGATAACAACAACTATGGATTGCTTATAGTTCATTACAATCACTTTTAAGTACCCTAGCTCTCTTTGATGAAAGCATGAATATTTCTATGAAGCTAAACCATGTTTTTCTACCTTCCTAGATTAGTTTCTCTTTTCATAACCAAGTAGGGAAACCACATAAAAATGTATTACAAGATAACCCCTCATGGTTTTCATGAAGCTAATCATGTTAGGATGAGGTTTAAAGCCTACAACCCATGTTAAGAGTGAAATTATGCATAATAATAGTTAGATCTTCCTCTAACTATGAGATGATGTCATGTGGCACACTAGGATGATGTGGCTTAGGGTGATGTGGCACTTAAGATGATGTGGCATGATGAGATGACTTAGCTTGGGGTGACATGGCATGCCAAGATGATGTAGCTCGGGTGACATGGCACACTGATCCGATGTGGCTTAGGGTGACATGCCACATTGAGACGATGTGGCTTAGGATGATGTCGCATGTGGCATGTCGAGACATAAAACATAATGGGTATGAAATGTATGAAGACCATACAAAGGCTACAAAATAAATTATTACAATGCATAACATGGTTATATTTCATAAGTTGTAAATGACTAAATGGTACAGTGAATGGTTAATAATATTTAGGTGTTATGAGAAGGTAATTATCATTATTGTATATAGAATATCAATACTACCCAATTAGAAGTGGTTCCTATAGCAATGTAATGAATGCAATATCAACAAACTTATTACAAAATGGTTGATATAGATAAAAACATGTTAAATAAATGCATGCTAGTGCAAAAGGGTGGTATAGTGGCATACATACATATTGCATATGGGATAATAATATGTGCATGAAGTTGCTACATAATAAGAGGGAATATACAACTATTATATGATGGTAATATGTGCACACAATTTCCAAAGAATGAGAGCTTATGTACAATTCTGCTACAAAATGATTAATAAATGCATAGGTTGTTATGAAATGAGTCATATTTAGCTAGAATAGATTATTAAATGACTTGCCCAAGTAGCATATGTGCTACAAAATGATTTTTATAGTACCCACATGATTAAGCATTATGTTTTAAACCTTATAGAAAATTTTTAAGGCTCTCTGTAGGTTTTAACCCCGTACAGAAATTACCTGCATACGAATTCTAAATCACAGGAAAAAATAAAAATGCGAGAGCATAACACATAAAACACATATACACAGAGATTTCCCACTGAATCTCAAAACCGAGACTACCAGCTTGATTTTTCATTATTTTCCTTTCAATGCTACAATACATATTTATACATGTTGAAGCATCCAATACCATGGACCGAAAACCATCGCGTCCAAAACCATGGACCGAAAACCATAGGTATGTTCGCCCAACCTTAATAATAGGGTCCAAAAAAAAAATTTCTCAGGGGCGCTGCCCCGAACCCCGTAGAGGGGGCTACCCGGCCCCCCCTCCAAACCCTCGGACCAAAACCAACACTCTCATGGTGAAAAAAAAATTATAAGATTGTCCCCTTTAATTCAATTTATATATAAAAAAGAATACCTGTGTTTCTAGAGAGAACCTGATTACTTCCAAAAATTACAAGTGCCACTCCAACACTTTTTAATTGGAACTGCTCAACCTCAAATCATTTTCTAATTAGTCAAGGTTCTTGGATAATATTCATCCTTTCCTTACCAAATCATGAATCATAAGGTTGTCACAGAAATTCCAATAGTGATATTGCACGAAATATGGTAGGAATTTTAGAAAAATAAAATTCTCTCTACTATGAACCAATTTTCAGATAAGAGTTTCCTTGCTTGTGCTCCGAAGGGGTTTTCACAACTAAATATAATTTTATTTGGTGGTGCTATTTACTTAACTAATATTCTAAAATCACAAAGTTGATAGCATCTGGATCAAGTTTTCACTACTATATCTTTCTTTTTATTATTATCATTATTTCTCTCTCTCTCTCTCTCCCCCTTTTGTTCTTTGAAACCTTCTCTACTAGGAACCGATTTTCAAATAAGAGTTTCGCCACTTGTGCTCGGAAGGGGTTTTCACAATGAAATATAATTTTATTTGGTGGTGCTAGTTATTTAACTGATTTTCCAACATCACGAAGTTGATAACATGTGGAGCAAGTTTTCATGACTATATCTTTCTTTTTATTATTATCATATGTGTGTGTGTGTGTGTGTGTATGTATATGTATATGTATATGTATATACACACACACACATACACACACATATATACTTCAATTGAACTTGGGGAAAAAGTATGGGGCTTCAGGCATTGGTGGTGAAACCACATTAAGGTCCACTTGTTGAATACATTTTTCTTTTTACTTTGGCCTTAGCTACAATCCTAACTGATGATGAAGTAACTAATCCATTGTCATAAACATTGTCAACATCATCTTGTCCCAACCATCGAGCATAATTTTTTCTTATGAAATCCTTGTATTTGGAACTGAAAAGAAATGCCTAGTCTCCTTAAAAAAAAATTCTCTTAATGAATTCATCATGCCACCTAGCTCTTTATTGTTGAACAAGGGATGTCTATTCTATAGCGGCTTATTGATTCTCAACCATAGCATTAACTTGTTCCAGTGGGTACCTTTGGTCTTTTGAAAAATCAAAACCCACGTGCAATGCAATCCTTGATGTTTTAATTTCAAATTTTATTGGGAGGATCACACATTTCCCATACATAGGTTCATAAAGTATAAAGGTTGTGGTGTTTTCACAAGTAGTTCTATACTCCCATAGGGCCTTTGAAAGTTTATCATCCTAGTCTTTATGATGTTTTTGGATTGTCTTTTTCAGAATATCCTCTAATACTTTATTAGAGACTTTTACTTGTCCATTGACTTTCTGGTGACACCAAGTAAATATTTTGTTCTTTTTTAATTTCTTAGTAATGGATTGAATAAGATGAGAATTAAATTGTGTATCTTGGTCGATAATGGTTTCCTAAGGCACTCCAAAACAAACAAAGTATCTTCATAAGAAATTATCTACACCTTTCTTTATGGCTTTTGGTAGATCCTTAGCTTCAACTCATTTAATAACGTAATCAATGCACAACAAGATGTACATTTTTTTCTTGAATGGAGGGTTAATTGGTCCTACAAAATTGAGTGTCCATTTCTCATATTATTCTATCAAGAATTGTGGTTGTAGTGGCATTTCACATATTGTATCGGTCTTCCCATCTATTGACACGTATCACATCATTTTACATGTTTTTGAGCATCTCTAGAGATGATTAGAGAATAATAATGTAAGTGAAATACTTTATTTAGAATATTTGTGTTGGAACTTTTTTATCCATAGGACTCATGATGACAAGCCCTGAATACATCATAAATTTCAACCTTTGTCATGCATCATCTATTGAAAATCTTGGTCTCGTATGGAAGCGATATCTTTGTACACAAGAGTACCATGCACTTTGTTTGATGACCTTCTAATGATACCTAGGTGAGAGGCATTGTGGAAACTTCCCTGCATCCAGATAGTTTTCAATGTGTACAAACCATGGGCAAAGAAAACAAATGTTTGTCTACAAAGATAAATTCAACATGAA